>CAKNXH010060287.1:55095-76484 GCA_932178445.1 Andricus quercusramuli
CTGTATGAAAAAAGCACATTATGAATAATCAACCCTCTATAGAGGGTAATTTTCCACTTTCAAGGGTAGTAGTCAGAATAAAATTAGGCTAAAATTATTTTCTGTAATTTCAATCATGATTTACGTAAGATTTTATGTGAATTATTTTTAATTTGTATATACAAAAAAAAATACATTTAACATTGTTTTGCACTTAGAGGTCTTTAACCACGGTTTACAATTTCTTTTTAAATTATAACAAATTTTACAAATATTTTCACATCAGATAAAAAAGGGGGTAAGACAGACAACAAACGAATATTTCATGTTTTTAGCCACCCTAATTTTGGAAGAGAACTATGGGAAACTTTAGAGGAAAAAAATATTTTAGGTTAACATTTTTTATTTTACGATATTTATTCAGAGGTTTATGTTTTTGCTTCCTCATGAATTGCATTTCCTGAAAGATTCTCCACAAATATCTTTGGTACATTTTTGTTAAAAAAAAATTAATGCAGAAAATTATTGTTTATAAAAATTATAATTGTATAATTCCTGCAGGAATTATTTTCCAATAAAATAAGCTTACTAAAATATGAATTTTAAAGAATCCTATAAATTATAAAATTAGCCCTAAGACATTAGAAATAAATCAGAATTGCAACATTTACTTACAAGCAAATCAAAAACATGAAAATCTAAATATTGTTAAATAACAAACTTCAACCTAAAATATTATTTTCTAAAGTTTACTTTCAGTTCTCTTCCAAAATTATTTACCATCAAATATGAGGCTATTTTTCTCAATTTTATCAATCAATATTAACAAGTCTCATTTCTGAGCTCAAAATAACTATCAAATATCCTCAGAATAAATAGAAATATTCTTGAATTCAGTCTTGTTTTAATATTCAAACCAATTCTACTTTTTCAATTTATTAATTCGAAAAAGTATCATTACATTATTTCTTGAAAGTCTGAATATGACATATTTCGTTTCAAAATTCAATCATATTTAGTGTATCGAAGTGAATAATTTTTCTGAATGACAGGTGAACACGAATAGATTGAGAAATTGAAAAATTTATATTTACAATTATTTCCGTACTTTTATGATGCTTCTTAAAAAAGCAACTTTAAGCGCACTGACATTAAAAACACTAAGTGCTTTCCACTCCTGAACTACAGAAGAGCATGTAAACTTCAATTAAATTTATTCTCAATTCCTAAAAAGCAGCAGTAAATTCTGCGATAAGCGGCAATAAAAAATACGAAGTAATATTCCACGTAGTACTGACGATAGCAGTTCTGTCGTCTACACTTAAAGCTTTTCAACTCTTCAAGTCTGCAAACCTTTATGGGCTATATTTTCCATGGAAAGAAAAAATGAAGACCTAAGAGTGGATCGTAAAAGTAAGCAGCATTTTTTTCTTTTTTCTTTTTAGTAAGTAAGCACTAATGATACATATTCTAGTTGAAAATAGTATGTATATAAAATCTCTATAAAGTCTTATTTGCGAGAAAAAGTTCGCGGATGCGTTACAATAAAGTCTTATGACGAATAATACCCTTTTTTGATATTACCTTGTACCCTGCCTCAGAAAGAGCAAGTGCAATTTGCAAGCCGATACAGGTGTCACAGCTGGTCACCAGGACATGTCTTTTGTTACGCATATCGAATTCTTCATCTGTGTTTCGTGATTGCCGCATCAAATAAGCAAGTAAAGCTGCAACAATGGAACAAATTGCCAAAATTTGTAGAGCCACTACGGCTCCAGTTTCGACATCCATCTTGCGACCCTTGAATTAAATCTAAAAGAAAAACAATAACAACTATTTTTAGTATTATGTATCATAGCATTGGAATTGAGGTCAAACTTAATCAAAAAAACAAGTAAAGCGTCATTAAAAATTTCAAAGGTTTTATATCACTAAAAGCCCTAACGTCACGAAGTGTCACTTCTAGGGGGGCCGGGGGGGGGGCGCAAAAGTTTTGTAACACGTGGTGCTCCTCTGATCAAAAAGTAAAATTTATAACCGTGTTGATACATTGAATACTAATATTATCGAAACAAAAACAATTAGAGGTTGCATTTGGAACAAAAAAAATTAAACTTCAAATAAAATATTCGAATTTCTTTACCAACTAGCTAAATTTTTAACCTACAAAGATGAATTTTCAACAAAGAAAATTAATTTTCTACCAAAAAAGGAATTTTCAATGAAATACATGACTTTTCGACAAAATAGTTGAATCTTCAACCAAATAGATGAATTTTCAATAAACGAAATTCATTTTCTACCCAAATAGAATATTTTTTAAGACATTAATCAAATTTTAAGCTGAAAATGTGAATTTTTTAGAAAACACTTAACTCTTAAAACGAAAAAAGAAGAATTTTTAACGTAATGGTTGAATTTTTAACTAAAACTGATATATTTTTAACTAAACAGAAAACATTTTCAATTAAAAATGGAATTTTAAAATTTTCATTTAGAAATTCTTATTTTGAACCAAAATAAAGGAATTTCTTAACAGTTGAATTCAACTAAAAATGACGAATTTTTAACAAAATAGTTAAATCCACAACCAAAACACATTCATTTTTTTAACAAGCAGTTACATTTTCAACAACAAAAAAAGAATTTCCAACTAAGAAGAATAATGCTCGACTAAAAAAATATATGTTCAACAAACTACATACATTTTTAACCAGAAAATATCAATTTTCTATTTAAAATATCAATTTTTAACCAAAAAGGGAATAATTATATTTTTAGTAAAAAAATGAATTCTTAACTAATAAATTAATTTCCTGCAAAAACATGAATCATTAACAAAATGCATGTATTTTCCACCAAGTACTTGAATTTATTAACCAAATAGTTGAATTTTAAACTGAAGAGATAAATTTTTAACAAAAGAGGCAATAGTTAAATTTTCAGTAAAAAAATTAATTCACGCTAAAAAGTGAACCGAATTTCCAACAAAATAGTTAAATTTTCACCCAAAGAGTTGAATTTTCAACCAGAGAGTTGATTGTATATCCCAGCATAATACTTTTTTACAAGAAAAGATAAATTATCAAGAAAAGACACGACTTTTGAAACAATTACTTGAATTTTCAACCAAATAGTTGAATTTCAAACTAAAAAAGATCAATTTCAACAAAAAATGGAATAGTTACTTTCTGTCCAAAAAAGATGTCTTTTTAAAGAAAATAGTTGCATTTACAAAAAAATAATTGAATTTTCAACCGTATTGCAGAATTTGTTACCCAGCGAGATGAATGCCGAATCAAAATATAAGGGTAGACTTTTTAAACAAGAAAAATTAAGTTTTAACCAAGAATCCCCTTTTTCATAAGGGATAGTTGGATTTTTACTGGGGTTTATTGATTAAGTTCAAATTTAAGCGAGGAAACAAGAAAAGATAAATTTCTTGAAAACAGAAAAAAATGAGAATTTTTTAAAAAAGCGAAAAAGTGAATGTTTCAAAATTAAAAAATTATCTAGTGATTTTAATCAATAGCATTCTCATACTAGTATCACATAGTTTTATTAGCTCATTATTCACTTTTTGATTGAAGGTTATAAGAATTAAAATTTATATTTTGTATTCAAAAATAGGAGGGGCTCAGCTTAAGTTTTGTATGATTTGGGGGGGGGGGGCTGTCCACAATGTTACAAACTGTCACAAGAGCGAAGGGTGAGTTCAAAATTTCTAAAGATAGTGACATTAAGACATGGACGGTCCCTCATTTTGATTCTTTGATGTATATGAAAAATTTATTTGGAAACCTGCAACATATTTTCACATTCTCACCCTGATAAGCAGTTTTATGACAAATTTGCCTCCGTCGGTTTTTATCAGATCTTCACGTTTCGAGACCCCTCGAGACAGAAAAAAACGATTTTTATGGAGGAGTACGTCTGGAGTCTGCAACATGTAGGCACGATAACTTTCGAAAGACTGAGTGATTGGATTCGCTTTGGCACACTTTTTTAAGGCCTAACAAGAAAAGGCTGATGAACGTATATTTTTTGTTTTATTTGTGATATTTTATTGTGATATTGAAAAATAAGGAACTCAGATTATCATCTGTCAAACCACCCAAGATAAAAAAAAGGGTAACAAGAAAATTGTTTCTATTAAAAAGGCCTATACTAATTTTTAGAAATTTGCAGAAATTACATTAGACAATTTTGAAAAATGTTGTAAGATTGCAATATTTTTGATTATCCTATGACAAATTCTCATCTGTATGAATCTCAAATAAACTAATTTTTTGAATTGTTGCAAAATATCCTAAAATTCTTTTGAGCTCGTAGAAATGTTAAGGCACTCTAAATTTACTTTCAAAAACATGAGCGGGTTTCAAAAATTAAAATGGTCAGACCCCGAATTACTTTCTGAGGTCTTCTCAAATTTTTTCAGGAAAGTTTTGACTGCAAGGAAATTTCTAAAAGCTTATATTATTTCTAGTATGGTTATGTGACATGTAGTAATATTTCATATGGAGTAATATGGCATGTAGGGCAATATTTCACGTTAGGTAATATATGGCACAAAGGTTAATGTAGCACATTTGGTCTTCGGTTTTGGTTAGGGTAATATAATGAAGTCATATCAAAGTCGCGGTAATATGGCACAAGGGGTAAAATGATACACAGGGTGAGGCTTTATAGAAGATAATGTGGCACATAGGGTCTTTTTTATTGGATTAGTGTTCTTTGTACAATTTCGTACTATCCTTTCTAGAAACATTGTTCATTTCCTGAAGGAGTGGCGTCGTCGAGATCTTTTTATAATATAGAGTTATACACTGGAAACTGGAATTGTGCACCGTGATATCATACGTTACTTGACCGACTGATTGATTGGGTCTTGGCCCCAGGGCCCCGATCCATGCGAAAACATTTGAAAATTTTCCATGCACGCACTTCTCCATCACCGCCTAAGAGCCCCCACATTGTAACCGGCCCTATTCAAGAAAAAATTGTCTACAATAGATTCATAAGATTTAATTCTTAGTTGTAACAATAATAATAACTTTTGTCTTGGAATTATATAGAGGAGACCTCCCTAAAATAGGTAACGTAACCTACAGTAGATACTCATTCATTTGAAATATTAGTCTAATTTATAGCGTAGTGTTTATTTATAGATATTATGCGTATTAATAAATTCAAATTTAAATTAGTTTTTACAGATGTTTGTAACTATAATTACTCATTATCTGCTGTAAGGTGGTCTCACCTTATAGCTCACTTATAGCTTATAGCTTTACTCAATTAAAAATAAGTGGAACATCAGTTAAGTAGAACATGGCGTTTTTGGTAAGACAGGTGCATACTCTGGCGTTTTCTAATATAATTTAAAAGGCTCGAAAGTTAAAGAATTGCATCAAAGTATTATCAATGAGATATGAAATGTTTTTGGAACTTCAAGTAGAAAAAAAGAATTGAGCTTCAGTTCTGAAATAATAAAAATGAGGCGACGAATCGTGGTGAGAACGTCAGCAATCTAGTTGAAATAACTTGGTATGAGCCCCTTCAAAACTACTTCCAGAGCTACTTGAAAGTAAGTTTTCACTGCGGCTAAGGATTATACAGTAAACTGGGCATAATTTATCTCACATGAATGAAGCATTACATTATTATCCATTCACAATTTTCTCTACTTCTATACTTCACGTTTCTGAATTTTCATTTCCTAACATGAAAAATATCAAAAAAATTATTGATAAACAAATTTTTAAATATTAAGTGTAAAACTTGTTTGAAACAATAACTTATAATTAATAATTTGAAATTACAAGTTTTTGAAAATGAGAAAAAAAAATATTGAACAATTTTGAATTAGAAACGATTCAAATCAATCAATTTGAGAGTAGGTACAATTTGAAAAAGGACAATATTTTGAATTTAATGGAAAGGAATGAAACTTGTATCATTTCTAAATGAAAGCATTTAATATGAAACAACTTGAAGTTCGAAGTGTTCGACATCGAAAAAATGTAAATCAGAATCACTGGAAATTGAAAAACATCACAATAAAATTTTGAAAATTAGACTATTTTATTAGAAAAAATGTGAAATTGTATCGTTTCCATTGAAAATCAATTCAAATTGAGTAATCTGAAAATGAAAGTGTAGAATTTATATAATTTTCAATTCAAAGCGATTAAAATTTGACAAGTTGGAATTGAAAACTAAATTGAATATTTAAAAGGCAAAGCGTCTGCAGTTTTAGAATCTAACATTTGTATTAGATGAAAAAGTACTATTCAATATCAAAATTAATTAGATCAGTTTTTCTAAAATAAATGATAATAGTTCACCGCCATTTAACCCGTGCAGAATGGAACAACGTTCAATTATAAACCTTCAAACTTGAATTATTCTAAGAACACGTTAAAAATAATAATAAATTTTAAATGCAAAAAATTGAAAATTTTCCACTACAGAACGTTAAGAATTAAGCGAATCCGAAGTTTATTTCAAACTAATTGGAAATTTTACTCACCAAGAGGTGCGATATTCAAACTTTTTCATACTCAAACACTTCAAACCGTCTATTATTTTAATAAAATTCAATTCGTTTAAAAATTACCAATTTTGAATTGTTAATTATACTTTCAAAAATTCCAACATTTTATCTCCAATTCAAAAATTCAAGCTGATAAAAATTCAGAACTCTAAACTTGTAACCATTCAAATTAAAGACATTATTCTATGAGTTATAGTTATGTAAAGATATGTAGAGATGTATGTATAAAATATTGAGATATATTTATACATACAGTTATATATGAAGAGATAGTTTAGGTTTAATCTATTTTGATTCTAAGCAATCTAATTTTTAATTTTTCCATTTCGAATTGTTTAATTTTTAACACTTCACTTAAAATTATTATTCAGTCTTGAAATGTTCCGATCAAATATTTTTCAATTTTGAATAACTTATTTTTTATTTTTAACTAAATATGGGACAATTCCGAGATATAGCATTGCAAATTAGACAATAAGACGAAAATACAGAATCCATTAAATTAAAAACTGTGCAGTTATCAAGTCTTTTAATTTGTTATTTTACGACTTCGAAGAATTTAAAAAACCATACGATTTTGTTCATTTAAAATTGCAACCAAAGGATTAAAAATATTTGAAGATAAAATTAATGAATTTAAAACTGATTATCAAGACATCCAATACGAAATTTTTAAGCATATATTAATGAAAGGGTACTAACATTTTCAGTATTTGAAGCCTAAAAAAATTAAGAAACTTTAGTTCCAAGATCTCAAAAATAAAATGTATACTACAAGCGTTAAAAATGATATGGTTTCTAATTGGAAACTTTCAAAATATATGAATTCAAACTTGAAGCGTGAAAAATTAAACAATTGTAATCTTTTCTTGGAATGGAAGTATTATAAAATTAGGATCTTCTAACTAAGTCATTAAAATAGAATTATTTTGAAATTGTACATCAAGCTTTCAAAAATTTATTTATTATAATCTAAAGTGAAAAATTAATAACTTTAAGATCAACACTCAGAGAAATTTCCTCTTGTGACGGAAGGATGTTTCTTGAATTAAATGGAATTTCCTCATAATTTTAAGGTTAAGAGTATTTTTATTTGTCTCAACAGGAATCCTTTTGCACTAAAATTTTTCTTCATGTGACTAACTTCACCTGAAATTGCAGCCAAATAATTCTGTTTGTGTAAAAAATATATTCACTTTGTTCAAAATCAAGCACGCAAGAGGATGGTGCTTTCGTCTCAAGGCAACTTTTTCACTGAGTGAATGATAAACATTTGATAAGATGTCAAACTGACGTATATTAATTCTAAACTAGAATTTTACTTTTAATTTATAGAAATTTCAAAGATGATAAATATATTATTAATAGTATAATATCGTGTAGTATCAAGTGGCATTACACGCGATTGGATTTTAGATTTTTTTATTAACAAACGTCATTTCTGTAGAAAAACAACTGTCATTCTTACTATTCATAATTGAAGAATTTAAAATATTGTGGACCTCAAAATTGAATGAATTCAAACTAAAATCTTTGAAAGGGAAACATTTCCTAGCTTTGTTGATAAACCAAATCATTCTTAAATTTGGATCTTGAAACTAAGTCGTTAAAAGTCATTAATTTTCGAACTGTTCATCGCAATTTTTAAAATTGAGTTATTTTCTCAAATGTGCAAAACTAGTAACTTACAATTCTACGATACATCATCTACATGCAAAAGAAACGTCTCTATTTCAAAGAAAATTTTATAAGCTGTCGAACTGACGTATGCTAATAAACTGACACATTAACATGAAAAAAAGTTAGGAGCTTCAATTGAAGCTTCTATAATGAAGAAGTCGAATGAATAAATGGTATATTATTTATAATGTTTACTTTTGTGCAATTAATTGAATGTTATTATTGAATTAATATTTTGATAGCACTTTTCTTTATAGTTAACATTTTCTTAATCGCTGATTCACTATTTACTCGTCTTTCAAACGGATACATTGTTTACAGGTTGAAACACGAAGCATTAAATTGAGGATGATGCTTCTCCGTATTTACATTTCATAAAAACATGTATTATTTATTGCAATTATAAGTTATGACAAAATTATAGTTAAATAATATGAGCACATTTTTTTCCGTTTGGTGAAATAAAATATGATCGCCTAACACGTATTGTATTTTTATCGTCTTCACGGTAGGGAAGGGCCTTTTATTACACGCTCGTAATCACGGAAACTGGTATGCATGCAGGAAAAGTTGTAGAAAAGCGTACTAAATTATTCAGAAATGCAAGGATGCGTATAGAATTTTTTAATACGTGCGTATTATCATACTGAATGTTCCTGGCGTGTGGTGCTAATAAGTAGACTTTGAATTGAAAATTTATTTTTTATTTTCATTACCATATTTTTGAATTAACATAAAAGAGCATAATTAAATGAAAAATTTGGATAGGTACTGAGATAAAAAGGATTTTCTTGTTCCGTTTCTCCTGTATATATTTTCCATAATATATTTATCGAACATGAATTCGTAATTGGGTTATGCACAAAAGTTTTGTTATATTTAAGTTAAGTTTTTTATCAACTCCAACTGCCAAGGAATTGAATATGAAATTTGATTTTGTTTCTTCAATAATTTGTATTACATTGTAGGCTAGATTTATATTGGCCGGATTTACCAATTCCGAGAATTCCTGCCGCGGCGGTTTCGGGTTGAGAGTTGAGTTCCGCGGGCTCGAGAGAGGGTGAGTTCAGTTTCAGGGCTACTACAAGGAATGCCGCAAACCGTACCTAATTGAATCCAGCCTCCAGCGTAATTAATTAAAAAGTCACAAAATATCGACTGGATATGTCCACTTTTTTAATGAAACTCATTTCGCGCTCATAGCGCGAAATACGTGGTATGACGTCATATGCTTTCAAAGCCAATGATAATTACAACAATTTATGAAAAATTTACCAGTGTCAACACAATAAATATAAGTTATTATTTCGAGAAATGCTCCAGTTTTCGCATTGCTTTTAGGTCTCACACAAAATGTAAAATAAATATTCCAGTGCATATTGTATATTCTAATTGAAAACAAGAACCTATTTTTTATTAATTTTTTAACGTACATGACCACAAATTGAAAAAATGTATAATTTTAATACTTTCTACATAAAATCGCAAGTTAGCATTCTAACCACAAACATATGAACTTGCCTTGTGATATCATGTTAAATGTATTGAAATTAGGAAATCGTCGGCTTTGCACTGACTATTTTTTTCACAAAAGTACCTTAGAAGTAAAAACAGAAGTAAAGAATCGAAATATCATATATTTGCGTTGAACTGAAATATGAATTATAAGGATCAAGCTTTCACATGTGTTAGAAAAGATCATATATTTGATGTTTCATTATGTAAGCCGATAAAGGGTTATTGAATATAAACCGCTAATACTTAAAATACACAAGACGAATGCACAGAGGGCCAGGGGACCCTCAAAAGTGGCAAAAATTCAAATAATTATCAGATTTGTATAAAATTAAGTAAAAGGGGGTTTTGGGGTTCGCTGACTTCAACTTTGATATGAACATTTTTAAATGTAGAGTGGCGGGTCCAATATATAGCAGTTACATTTTCAAAATGTTTACATATTCGTATGAAACTTGGTACAAGGGGGTTTTCGGGTTCACTGACTTCGAATTTTAAAATTAAAAATGGCGGTTACAATCTATTGCATGTTTGAATAATTAATTAAAGTACTACGCCTAAAATTACCTTACATAATTCTTAGTTTCCAGGGCTCTGTAAGGAAGACATTAAAACATCCATCTATTGAAAGAAATTAAAGCACTGTTTTAGCGGGTTATTCTATTACACCTTGACTGGCAGAAATATTGAAAATTGAAGTGAACGTCATGTGAAGCACAATTACCAAAAAGAGATACCTACCTACTCTATTTTGCGAAAAACGGTCAATCGTCGCATTCGTTCAATATATCTCTTATAAACAATAGAATTCATGTACTTCAAGAACAATATTTTACACCTGATAGTCTTTACAGAAACAATTTTAATTTAGCTCAATAAGAAAGAGAAGTTCGTCTTCGTGATAAAAACAAAAATTAAGTAATTCTTGATGAAATTGTTTATAACAATATAATTTGTTGATGTATATTCATAAGTCGTTATTATATATCGATCTAGCACTAAATCTAACCAATTTTAGGCTGAATGAGAAATTTCAACAGTCTAGAATCACAGACCAGAATTTTTTCGGTAATTGTTTATAATAAATAAGTTAAATATCAATAAAATCATTTATGGTCTATGAGTGCAGGTGCAATAATACTTTTTTTTCGTTCCTCGCCATTGGATATACATAAGATTATTTCTTCAGGATTTTAACACTGGAATTTGTACATGTAAACACGAAACACTACTTTAAACATGTATGCATTTCAATTTCTTTAAGAAAAAGCATGAAACTCCAGATTGTTAAGGAAATATTGGAAGTATGTGACGTCTCATCTAGGTGGTGGCATGGCGTGAGAGAGATACTAGTTTAAAGATGGTACACGTTTTTCATTTTGAAATAAAAATTTGCAAAAAGCATTTTTTCATTTATACTCATATTATTAGTAATTTTAGAATGAAGATTTCCATATATTTATTCATAAAAAAATTATGTAGATGACCCTATTAAAATAAAAACATTCCTGAATAAGTCATATTCTTCTACTCGAACATTCTGGTAAGAAATATAATTTTTTCATGCTAAAATCATTGAGGTGCAATTTCTGATTTGTACTTTACTCGTAAATTATACGCAATAGCTATAATGATATGCAAAAGTTTTATGTTTAGCGTGTTTATATAATCCCAGTTCTCTAAATCAGCATGCAATAGATGGAATGTGAGTGATGAGGATAAAATAATCGTCGAGAAACTCACGACAATGAGTCTTTGTTACACTTTTAAAATGCAAAATCATTAGCATGCTGTTCATTGACGGGCAATGCATCTGTGTGTAGAAAGGTGCGCGAAAGGTGGAAAGAATGCGTTTTCTCGTAAAAAGTGAACGGCCCCACATTTTTTTTGCCTCGATGCCGAAGGAATCACTTGCCTTTCTAAAATATCTAGGCTTGCCAATGAACGCCCCCGATTTCTTAAATTACGCACGCTTCATTTTTATTTTTTTAAATAATTTGAAACTTATTTTAAGTGCAATTCTAAACCGAGGTATGTCATACGCAGCTGCTCAAAAGCAAAAGTAGTGAAAGTCATATCATAATTCTTGCAAAAAATATAACTTTCTCAGGATGAAATATATCCCAGGAGAAACAATTGTTCTCATTATTATGATTTAAATGCCTACCTCTTTAGTATCAAATGTTACCAATTTTCATACCAGAATGAAATTAATTAGTATCTGGAAAACTAACATATGCATGTGTAAACATTTTCTAAGTAGATCTAATCGATTTCAAATCATAAGGGTAGGGTAAGGAGGGGCAGCGCTGACTATTTAACAGTCATTTGAACATATCTAGCGAGAAGAATAAGTTTTTCCGAATATAAATAGTGATAGCTGTGATACAACCTCTTATTCGTTGAATTTCTAAAAAATGTTACAAAATCAAGATAGAATTTTCAATGATTCGAATAATTATGCCAGAATATTGGCGGAATTTTGCAGAGCATAAATGAATCTATTCTTACAGAGAAATCATGTGAAGGGTGTCTAGTGTCTACTCGGCTTTCTACCAGCCAATTTAAAAGATTTTAAAAGATTTGAATAATTTCAAATGATTGTCAAGGGTTTCAAGAGATATCTGAACATTTTAAAAGATTGAAAGGATTCCTTATTTAGAACAGGGAATTTTGAAAAAGAATTATCATTCTGAGTTTGAACCACGGATCATTTTTTTTTCATGATGATTAAATTTCCGATTTGGAAAAGAGAATTTAGTAAGAGAATTCCAAATTCTAAATCTTTATAGGAATTTCCTGTTCCAAAGTAAAAATTATAATCCCTTATGGAAATTATCTTTTCCAATGTGATAATTATAACTCTTCATGGAAATTCCCTGTTCCAAATCAATATTAACTTAATTTCCAAAAACTCCCACCTTCAAGTCGGAATTATATTTATTTACATGGTGACCTTCTCAGCATAAATCACCAACCTATTGAGACTCTCCCCATCCCCAGTAACAGAAGTTTTGGTGGGACTGACGTTACAGTTTGACTCCACCATATGACAAATCACTGCTCAATTCGGACATGATTTCGACTCACAAAACAAATCTCGCGCATACAGGTGATAGTTGGGAGTACAATATAAACATTAATAATACAAACAATAAAGTAGCCTCGGAATTGACTGAAACTTGGATTGACGAAAAGCATGCACACGGTAAGCGTAAAGGTCGAGTTTCGGGCGATGAATGGAGACTGGGTATTTAGAATGCTAGAGGAGTGAGTGATCTTAAGATAAGAGAACTACGAGAAACTATGCACGTAAGGAAACTAGACATTCTTTGTGTACCTGAGACGAAGAAAAAGGGTCGCTAATTTATAAACATAGAAAATAGGGTGTTGGAAGGCGGTTGTGAAATATGGTCAGGAGTAGATAGCGAATCACATCGTAGTCAAGGGGTCGGTTTAATTATGAATGTAAAAGCAAGACAACATCTCATAGATCATAATTTTGTATCACCCAGATTGCTATGGGCTAGAATGAAGGTAGGAATCAGAAGATTATTTATCATAGCGTGCTACGCACCAGTTGATAGCGATTCGAGGGAAGTTAAGGACGCCTTCTGGGACACTTTAAATGATACAATAAGTACTTGCGACCAAGGTGAAAGAATAATTTTGTTAGGAGATATGAACGGATGGGTCGGCGTCCAACGTCAGGATACAGATACAGGAGGGGTGCTAGGTAATTTTGAGGATCCAACAAGAAAAAATTATAACGGGGAAAAATTAGTTAGTTCATGCTTAGAGAAAGACCTATTTATTACAAATACCTGGTTTCGACATAAAATGATCCATAGGGGAAACCTCCCTACAGTAGATAATGATTTACAGTAGATAATCTTAATTAACTAGAAAACTGACAACAAATGTTCATTACTTTTGTTAGTATAACGTTTCAGCAAGGATACTATATCCTCTGACGAACTTTTATTGAAATTTCATAATTAATTAATGCGTGAGAGCAAAAAATTTATTTTTAACCTGAAAAAAAAAATTTCACCTATTCTTTATTCATACTTTTTAACTTAATGAAACATTTTCATGACATGTTAATACATTAGAATCAAAGCTTGAAGTTTAATGAACAATATTTATAAATACAAAGTGGTTTTTCTTCAATATTTCTAAATATTTAAGGACATTTCATTGAATATTACATTTTCCAACAGTAGATAACCAACAGTAGATAATCGGAAAATTACAAGAAATGTCTCTGTCAAAATTGGCAGCTCTGTGACTGTCTCGCAGTTGTTTTAAATTAAAGGTTGTGTTTGTTTGTTTATTTTGATTTGTGAAGTTTTTAAATTCAAATTATTTCAAATGATAAAGTAAGAAAATAATGTAAATTATTATTTATTAAAAAGCTCATAAATTTTAATTGTGTTTCAAGGAGCCTTTCGGAAAAGGTATAATTTTTTGGATTAAGGTTCGTACAAAAACTGCACTTTTCTGTCATCGCAAGTCAGGTTAAATTGTATGAAGATTAAACATCTTGTACCAATCGCACCAACCTTACGAAATATCAGAGATAAAAAAATGTCAATAATTTAAACTTTTGCGTTTTTTGTAAAATTATCGTAGTTTCAAGTATTATTTACTCAATGAATTGATTTTAATTGTAAGTATACTAATAATAAATTATAATTATCCAGAATTGAGTATTCTAACTTGCCCAGGAGCAACACCAGAAACGATTATCTATTGATGGACAAAGGTGTCAAAATCGTACCATTGACCAGGTCTAATAAAAAAGTTTAATACAGCTAATTGATTAATTTCGTGATATTTTTTTCTATAAGAATACTTAATTAAATATGTAAGCTTTATTTAACAATGATCATCTTTCTTTAATTTTGGAAACTGATGCAGTTAAATGCTGTTGATTTTTTCCCTATCTACTGTAGGGTGGTCTCCCCTACTTAAAGCTGGTGTAAAGGAAATAGCCGCAGTATAATTGACTTCGTTACTGCAGATGAAAGGTTAAGAGAACTAGGGCGGGGATGGAGAAGAAAGAGAACCAAACAAACGCGAATCAAGGTGGCGAATTTACAGAAACCGGAAGTGCGAATAGATTTTCAGAATAAGATAAACGAACGCATAGATAAGGCAATTTGGGAGCCGCTTGAAAGGAATAAAGATATAGAGGGCGCGTGGGCTTCATTGCGGGATACTATTGTTAAAACTGCGATTGAAGTATGTGGTACGGCGAGGGCAGGAAGAAAGTCTGGCGATGCGTGGTGGAACGATGAAATTGCGGCAGCCCAAAAAGAGAAGAAAAAAGCGCACAATAAAACGCTGAACATGACAGGTCTTAGCGATGAGGAGATAAATAGACTCAAAAATGATTACAGACACAAAAAGAGGAAAATTAAACATCTAGTCAAAGAGAGTAAAGAGAAAACCAGAACAGAAGAAGAGAACAAAATAAAAAACTGCTATGAAGGAATTATGAAACTATTATTTAAAGAGATGAAGGGAAGTAAAAGTACAGAGTTTGTTAGCATGATAAACAGCAAAGGTGAAATGCTATATGATATAGACGGGATAGTAGACGCTTTAAAGGACTCTTTTGAGGAACTATTAGGAGGTGAAGATATAGGGCAAAAAAACTACGACACTGAACATAATGCATTAGAAAACACAATTGAAAAAGTCTGTGTCACTGAGGTCAAAGATATAATTAAGAACTTGAAAAACGGTAAGGCTGCTGGTATAGACAGTATTAGCGCTGAAATGCTTAAATACGGTGGCGAGTACATACCTCACAGGTTATGCGAATTGATAAATTTATGTTTCGTGACAGGAGAAGTTCCAGACGATTGGAGAAAGGCGATTATTGTACCAATTTATAAAAGAAAGGGAGATAAAAGCAACTGCAGTAATTACAGAGGTATCAGCCTACTAATTACCTTAAGTAAAATATACTCAAAATACTTATTCGTAGGGTAATGGAAATTACAGAAGAGAAGATATGGGAAGTCCAAAGTGAATTTATTCCAGGAAGATCATGTACAGATCAAATATTTAGCATAAGACAGATCACAGAAAAAAGCTTGAGAGTAGGAAAGAAAGTTTTCTGTGCATTTATTGACCTAGAAAAAGCATTCTACACGGTAAATAGAATTAAACTTTGGGAAGTCCTTAAAGAGTGTGGAGTGAATGGAGGGCTCCTACAAGCAATAAAAACAATATATACAGGTAGTAAAGCGAGTGTAAGGGTAAATGGGGAACTGAGTGGCTGGTTCGATATTATGCAAGGCGTGAAACAAGGATGCGTTATGTCATCGTGGCTATTTATCATATTCATGCATAAGTGTCTAAGAACTGCCCTCTTCGACGAAGAAGGTGTAGATCTCGAAACCGTCAAGGTACGTGGGTTAGCTTCCGCAGATGACAAAATTGTTATGGCAGAATCAGTCGAGGACTTGCAAAGAATGTTGAATAAACTTAACACAAGCATGAAGAACATGGGCCTCAAAATTAACGTGAATAAAACGAAAAGCATGGTGTTTGAGGGTAAAAGTGATAAAACAATATGCAAAATTGTCCTAAGTGATGAGAGATTAGAACAAGTTGACAAGTACGTATATCTAGCCCTTAAACTGCACACCTCAAAATAATTACGTTAGCTGCACCGTGAGTGTTTGACACCCAGATATTTAAACTTGTATAAGTGAGCCAGATTTCAATATTTTATCACCAAATTTGGATGGGATGTAGAATTATACGTCTTTTTGTAAATTTCGTTGATATCATAACGATATAATTTTTTTCAAAAAAGGTCATTATTTTGCGAAATGAAAATTCAATTTTTGACTGAAAACAAACAGTGTATTTTCCATGCTAAAATCAATTGATTGATACATAAAAGTCTAATATAACATAAAAGTAAGGAAGAGCGAGTACTAAAATGTACTGTACTCACTAATACACTCACGAACAACCGCCAGATGTCGGCACATATCCCATTATATCGAATTTAATATAGAATATTAGAGGCCAAAGTTGGCTCTGGGTGTTTCACACCCACGATGCAGTTTAAGGGCTAGGTAGTCTATTCACTAACGACGGAAAAATATATGAGGAGATAGATAGGCACATAAATAAGGGTAAGCAGGTTGTCGGTAGAGAAGGGTCCATCCTCACAAATAAAAACATATCAAAAAAAGCTAAAATGGCCATACATAATTCCATATTCGTACCAACTGTGCTATACGGTAGCGAGTCATGGACATGTCAAGAAAAGGACAGGAGTAAAATCAACGCGACCGACATGAAACCTCTGCGCATAATATGCGGAAAAACACTGATGGACAAAGTCCGAAACGAGACAATCCTCAAAGAATGTGGTACAGGAGAGACACTAGTTGACATATGGGAAAGAAATCAGTTAAGATGGTTCGGACATCTTGAAAGAATGAAAGATGAACGACTGACGAAGCAAGTATATAAAGGTAAAGTAAATGGCAGAATGCCCAAAGGTAAACCGCCGAAAGAATGGTTAGAATCTGTGAATGAGACATCAATCCGAAGAGACATAAGAAGTCATAGGAACACAAGAGCTGTATGCCAGGAGAGAAAAGTGTGGCGACAAATAGTTGATAAACAGAGTGACAATAGAGTGAATGATGCTTGAAACAAAGACCTTGGATACTAATGGGCACAAGTGGGGAACCATACATAAAAATTTTGTGAGGCTCCTCACTTGGGGTGATCGCTAGAGAAATTGATCAGCAACCTGGGTCGGAGCAGTGTTGCGGAGTGAACGTGTCATTTGAATAAATAACACGAAAACTCCAGATCAATCTAAAACATCTATACCTAACACCTATATACCTATCTACCGTATACCATATAACGACCTACTTTACACCTATATACCTATCCCACTATTTCAGTCAGCCGCGTTGCTTTGGGCTAACTCCCCAATGCAACGAATTATGCGGTTACGACACAAGTATCGCGCAGTGCCACCCACAATAGGCCTCTCTCGGATGGAGGCCATGGTTCAGTTGGGAGTGGCAATAGGAACGAACCGAGGCGACGACCAGGCAATGACCCCGGACAAACGCGAGAACATCGATTTAAATGGTCGGACCAACTCAGGAGGGACCTTCTTACCTGTTGGCAAAGAAGCTCACCGGCTCGGAGAGGATTCATGAAGAGGTTGCATGACCGTTGGGGCAATATGCACCCGGAATATGCTCATAAAACGCCTCAGTATTTGAGAGATCAGGTATCCTTCTTGCGAAAAAACGGATATGAAGCTGTTTGTCAACAGGAAGAGGAGCAACATCCTCCAGCGAACATTCCACCCGTTCCAGCAAGACCAACTTTGCAGATAGCCAATAATGTCAACATGAGAAGTAGGAGATCTATCCACCAAAAAGTCTTCCTCAGGATGGACAAATTAGCTGAAGCTAATACTGCTCTCCGCGATTTGCTCCCCGAAGATGTTAATCTCTGGAATCTGAACTGTGTAGTTTACGAGAAGGCGGTCTCCCTGCTTAGCGACGATAGAAGTAACGAAACTTCGGTACGTCTGAGTAAGACACGCGAGCGTATTGCACAGCTTCAGTTCAAAATTGAAACGGCGAGACGGCATGCATCAAATGTTCAGTGCGTGATTAGCTACATAACAGCAAATAAAAAGTTCACTCCAAAAGTTAGGGCACTTGCTCGAAACTTGAGGAAAGCAAATCACACGCTGAACAAGTGTAAACTGTCGACCATCAAGCAGCACTGGACGCAAAAAGTAAGATCTCTTTCAACAGCGAAACAGCGCCTTGAACGGCGAGTTAAGTAGATTCAGGAAAATTCCACCTTTTCTACTAATCCTTCCCGTCTGTTCAATAAAGCGTCATGTGTAGTTAAAAATCCGCCTAGTCGAGAAGAGATTCAAATCTTCTGGGAGCAAGTATATGGAGATACTTATCAGCTAAATGAAGACGCTTCCGATATATCACTCTTTCGTAACTTTTGCCAAAGGCAAAGGTTACAAGATCCAGAGGAAGAGTGTCCACTAATTACTGCTGAAGAAGTGAAGAAAGTTATCGCTAGAACTAAGAACTTTTCGGCGCCAGGGCCAGATAAAATCAACAACTTTTGGTGGAAGAAGTTTACTTCTACGCACCAACATCTAGCTCGTATATTTACTACTTTCTTAAACGGAGAACAACCCGTCCCGCAGTGGCTAGTGGAAGGACGCACGGTATTGATCCCTAAGGCCGGAGATTTGTCATGTCCAAAGAACTACAGGCCCATAGGTTGTTTAAACACCAGCTACAAGCTATTCACTGGCATCCTCAAAGAGAGGATATTGACATCTATCGAGCCGGTATGGAGTGCAATAGTCGAACAACGTGGATGCAAGAGAGCGCTGGCAGGTTGCAGGGAGAACCTGTTAATAGACAGGTGTATTACCCAGGACTCGAACAGGTATCGACGCAATCTGTCCATGGCTTGGATTGATTACCGTAAGGCATTCGATAACACGAACCATGAGCTTCTTATCAAGCTCCTTGAGTGCATGGAGGTGCATCCAAAAATAGTGAGATGCATAAAAGAGCTTATGCTCTTGTGGCGGACAAGATTTGTCATAACATCTGACAAAAGACAAGTGACTACAAGCTTTGTCACATATAAGAGGGGGGTCTTTCAAGGAGACTCTCTAAGTCCGATACTTTTCTGCATTTCCCTCTTGCCTTTATCTATTGTGCTCCGAGGCAAAAGCTCTGGATACCTATGTGGCCCGCCGAACAGAAGAGAATATAAGGTCAACCACCTTTTATACATGGACGACCTTAAACTCTTTGCTTCCTCAAAAAAGGACCTTAACATCCTTGTAGATGCGGTAAATAGGTATTCTAAAGCGATTGGCATGAGCTTCGGACTGGACAAGTGTGCCTGCGTCCACCTACACCAAGGAAGACTAGAAACTACATCATCCAGTGACGATCAGGATGTTCAACTCATAGGCGGAAATACCATTCAACATCTTGGTATTGGAGAAACATATACATATCTTGGAATACCGCAAGCGGAAACCCAAAATGTACATAACTTGAAAACGGCCCTTGGAAAAAGGTATCGCCAAATTCTCAGAAAAATTTGGGCTTCCGAATTATCTGGAAAGAATAAGATCCAGGCGACCAATATGCTGGCCGTTCCTATACTGCTCTACACGTTTGGTGCAGTAAAATGGAACGTCGATGAGTTAAAACAACTTGATCGAAGCACACGCAAGATGATGACAATTCAACGAAGTCTTCATCCTAGATCTTCCGTACCTCGAATATATCTCCCTCGCGATAAAGGAGGTAGAGGATTGCTAAGCTTAGAGTGTCTTCATCGAAGAACGGTTCTGGCTACAGCCTGTTCAGTTCTAAAAAGCACGGATTCCCTTATGCGACTCGTACATCAACATGAAGTCGCCAATGCTGCGGTGTTTCTATACCATGCAGCAGATAGGGCCGCAGAGGAGCTTGACCTCCCATTTGATTCCAGCGACATTACACATGGCCTAGCATCACTAACACCTCTGGTGCTCAAAAGTCGTATACAGGAAGCAGAGCATACGCTTCTACTAAGAGAACATGCTGAGAAACCCCTCCATGGTAAGTTCTACGGCATCCTACGTAGAGAAGAGCTCTCGATGGGTCTGACCAACATGTTACTCAAGTCTGCTGGATTGAGATCGGAGACCGAGGGATTTCTTTTTGCCTGTCAAGACGGCGTCATAGACACCTTAGTTTACCGCGAGCGCATAATGAATATACCTGTACGCGATACCAACTGCCGAGCGTGCAAGCTAGAGTCCGAAACACTTGGACATGTTCTCAGTGGATGCTCTAAATATGCACGCTGCGCGTACATAGAGAGACACAATGCAGCTCTAAAAGTGATATATTACCATCTTAGGCATTTCTATGGTGTTGATCTATTGCCTGTCTTGCCATACGCCCAGGGGGAACTCGAGTCAGTTGTGGAGAATGATCAGTGTAAGATCTACTGGAATTTCTCATTCTCCACCACTCAACGTATCAGTGCTACGAAGCCTGACATTGTCCTCCAAGATCTGAAGAACAAGATCATTTACGTGATTGAATTCTCGGCACCAGCTGATGGTAACATCACGGCAAAGGAGGGAGAAAAACAGGTGTAATATCAAGCACTTCTTTTCGAGCTGAGTAAGCTGTACCAAGGCTACAAAGTCCATCTTATAATTCTCATAATCGGCTGCCTTGGTGGTATGAAAGCTTCATTTATTAGCCAACTCAACAAGATTCCGGCTTGCCAGCGTCAGGCTCATTTCATCGCGAACCGGATGCAAAAGGCTGTTCTCCTGGGATCACTCCATCTGGTCCGTCAACACTGTTCCTCTTAAATTCTACAAAGATTGGTAGCTCTAAAAAAGTATCCAGAGGTGAAACCTTCATCTCCAACTGTCTTGTCTGCCGCGTAAGGTCATCCGCGGCTAGAGACCTGACTCCAGGGAACAGTGTTGCCCGATGTTATCACGCGTAAATTTCCCGCTCTTGCTTACCTTCTAGGACAGAAGGAGCAGAAGCGGATGACGTACACGTTCCAGTAGCTTTGGGATTGGTTT
>CAKNXH010060287.1:79819-127383 GCA_932178445.1 Andricus quercusramuli
ATGTAACTTACTAAAAGCTGTACAAGAATACAATGTCCGACATACGTAGAAATAAATTATTTTTTGTTTCAGTATTGATATGGTCTGATATTATATTTAGTTACCATATTTCGTTAAATAAAGTGAAAAAATTGGAAATGCAGCACATTTTTTTGAAAATTTTGATTTTTAACCATAAAAAACACTTTTTTCAAAAACAGCTCGGGGGATTTGGCCAAAAAATTTTTTTGCACACTATTTTTGAGCCCCTAAATCGAATCCAGCAAAAAAATTGGATGTGATGTGACCTTGCATTAAAAGTTGGTTCAGGCACACCGTGTAGGGTAAGGGGCCATTCATTATTTACGTAAGGTTCCCGAGGGGAGGGGGGTTTTAAAAATCTCTACATGATCTTAACACGGGGGGAGGGGGTTAAAATCGTTCTGACGTAATATCTTACTACGTCAATTATTATTTCAATTCGAACGATCACAGTAGCTACTACTACTTCCAAAGACTAATATTATTCTTACAAATAATAAAAATCTTTTGTTTATGTCAAATAACAGCGTGTTTTAGTTTTTCTAATGACATGTAACTATCCAACTCTATTAAGAAAAATTCTAAATTAAATATTACGTAAGAAAGAGGGGTGGTCAAGAAATCTTATGTATCCTTACGTGGGTGGGGGGGGGGGGGAGTCAAAAATTGAACAAATCGCCCTTACGTAGTTAATGAATGTCCCCTAATGGGTACAGTGACTGGCCCCCTTTGACAATGATCGGTCACATCCAAATGATCATATATTGAGAATTATTGACAATTAAAACCTATAATAAATGGCGTGGAGTGTGTTGAGAACAATCTTGCACTGTTTCTTAAGCTTTACTTGTGAATATTCCTCAACCCTTCCTAATTAATTATTAATTTTAAGTATCTAAACGTGAAGGAAATCGCTTTACATCAATATTTGTCAATAACTCGAGACTGCCAGTACCTATTCAGGGCATTGGCATCGCGCTGCACTAATTTACGTGTCTGTGATAACTGTTTAAAATTGCATGGGGTGTCAAACACTCCAGTGTGGTAAGTATGATCGAAATTGATTTTTCGGGTTGAATTTTTTTACGAATATATTTTCATACCAGAGTGAAGAATACAGTAATAAAATATGTAATTTCAGCCTTGTGTTAAATGTACACAAAACTACATCTCGCACATGTATCGAATGGTATTTTTTGATACGACATGTGCAGAGCTTGATTTAGCATATGCTAGCGTGCGCGATATCGAGATTTGCGCACGGCGTGTGAAAAATTACTATTATACATCAAATTGATTAGTTTTTCTTCTGAATGATGTTTTTTTTATAATTTTTAGTGGAAATAATGTGAGATTTTATTTTTTTTCATAAATAAAATATAATTTTTTTACGAAAATGCATAACTAATTTTTCCGTAAAATTTCGTCCTTTATTCCTCAGAATGAATACCTTTTTTGAAAAATCCTGTTAAACAATATTTTTTTCTTATAGCAACACAGCGGTAGAAGACTCAGCTGAAATTTCAGCCCTTATTATTGAAAAAAATATATTAATTTTTTTGTAAAATTGTCATTTTATTTTCTTCTGCACATTTTTTGGTGTAAATGATTCTTCTTCAGTTTTGACCTCTTATTTGGTGTATAAATAAATTTTCCGGTGCCAAAGGTCAAGTAAACAAAATGAAAATTTTAGTTTGAAATGGCTACGTTTCGGACACTATGTGGTCCCTTTTCAAGCCTGTAGCAAAAATTTTATTATAAATAATAAATTGAAATAAATAAATACATTCTTTGTATAAAAAATAGTCATAATAGTGCAAGTCAAAGTTAAGAAATAGCAATAACAAAAACCTTCTTTGAATAAAAAATAAATAGTAATAAAAAGTGAATAAAAAATTATCTAATAGTCATAAATCATACGTATAGTGATTTAATCATTACCTGACATTGATTGAAATGACAAATGAAAGAGTTGTTGTTTTGAATAAATCGGAGCATAATGGATCATCCTTCATCCCGACAATGTGATTAATTATTTGAAAAATTAATTCGAAAATAGAATTAGAACATAATTTGTATATTAATGTCGACAAAAGCTTCGATTAATATCACTGTGGAAATAAAGTGAATTAAAAATATGTTTAAAGAAAGAAAAATTTATTTGTATATAATGTAAGGTGAAGTTGCGGAAATAAGAAAATGAGATTAAAATTGCAAAATGATCAAAAACTTACCAAATTTAATATATGCACATTGTTGCGATTTTGGATTAACCAAATTAAGGTTTACAAAGTGTTGTAAAGTTTGTTAAGTGTTTACAAAGTCATCCATTAACAGTCAATTAGTACATTCCTAAAGTCAATGAAACTGGACATTAATCATAAGGCGCTAAAATTTAAAAATCTATTATAAATGAAATTGTTAATTAAAATTAATTTTTACATAATAAACTATAAAAATCTGGAAGCCTGGAGTTGTCGTATCTAAGATTAACACATTTTTTTCCTTGTTTATGTATAAAAATTCAATAGTTAAACGTTTGTTTAAATTTTGTTCACAAGCAAGAATCTTTAGATGTTGGCAATCAAAATCATGACCAGTCTCAATTCTATGTCTTTTGAGTGCCGTGATATTATCTGTATTTGAATTATGACGTTGATGTTCTTCAATTCTGTAATTTAATGGTTAATGTAATTAATAATATTTATAATTCAGGGAATAAAACGGAATCACAAAATTTCAAAGCTTTTACAGTAGTTCCATATATTTCCGGTATTACTGATAAAATAGCTTTAATATTAAGACAAAAAGGCATTAAGGTCATTTTTAGACCAATCAAGTCCAATTTTAACTTATTTCCTTCTACTAAGGATAAATTAGATATTTTCCACAAAAGAAACATTGTTTACTGTTTTGATCGTTCTGTGACAGTTGTTATATTGCACACACTGGTACACGGAGAAAATTTGGTTAGGAAACTTTACCAAACTTTTGAGTAAAATTGGGATATATGGACTAAAAGGAGAATGTTTGACATTATTGTAATAATTTGTGACGTGCAAAAGGTTAAATAATACATGGCAGTTCGGTAAACTTTAATAGCGCAGATTAAAGTTTCCAAATGTACAGTAAATATTTTCAAAAGTAAACATTAATGCACGTCGTGTAATTATTGAGAACTATTCTGTCATACATTGAGGAAAAATTGGATAAAATTTCATATTAGTTGAGTAAAGTTTGCAAATGTAAAGTCAAGCAAACTTTAAATTATGCAATGTTAATGCTTCCCTTAAAATCGGTTATAGAATGACAAATTTCGGTGAATGTTTCTAAGTAAAAAATGTATTATATACTCGAAAGTTTGGTAAAGTTTAAAATCAATTCTAGAGAAACATTGATTTTTGATATGTGACTGTTTCCACCACATTGCATGAAAGTTTATCCGCTGTGGAATAGATTTTAATTTTTGCTACGTTAGACTTTATTCGACAGTTTGGTAAACCGACATTCGAGTCGCAGTCGCCCAGCATCTCCCACCACTTCCCAAATCTTGCAGGATCGTATAAAAGTATTAAGCACCTCGAAGATATTTACCATTTTTTAAATTATGAATAAGTTGTTCAATTTTCAACCTATTCATAGTTCTCGTTGGCATTTAGTATTGGATAATGCATAATAGTTCTACAATTGCAAAATAAAGTTGGAGTTGATTTAGGAAGGTTATTACAAAGTTGGTTACCATGGATCGAAATTGACGCCTCTGGCGTAAGCCTTAGTGATGCTATTTCAGTGCTTTTTGCCATGTTAGTGTTTTCCTTACAAAATTTGTAGTTTTTTTTTCATTTAGTGGGATGAAAAAATTATATTTCAATGAGAATAAGAAAGCTTCGATCCAAAAAAATAATCCTGTTCCGAGAAAATCAAAATTGAAATTCGCGGTATCACGAAAAAAAAAGAAAGTATATATTTTTCCTATTGCATGATACAATTTTTTTTAAATATAAATACTAGAAGGTTAAAGAAATCAATACTCTGTTAAAATTTGATCTAAATATGAACTTAGATTTCATTGAATTTTGTTTTTAAATTATTGTGTCAATAAATGAGGTTTGGAAAAAAATCTTTTTACCACAACTCTTACTATAGTATAATTTTGCAAAGTTTTGTATTGATAACAGAAAATTCAGTTTCAAAAATAAGAAATAACAAATTTTTAAAAACAATTTCTTAAACTGAAATTTCTCATACGAAAAATCGAATAAAAACTTTTCATTAAATTTACGTCGCTATATAATTTTTTTGAGAATTCTTTTGCTAAAATCTTTTTTCATATTTTTTAAAATATTTTTTTACCATACAGTGTAATAAAAGTTTTTGCCAAATCTACATCGTAAAAATCTTTAAAGAATATATGAATAATTATTCAACAACAATGTTTTAAATAATTTTGTATTTTTACTCAGTGTAATTGGAAAAAATTTCATTTTTACAGAAATTTGTATATAATTTGATTAATCATAATAACATTTTATATAATTTGTCAACTGCGGTATTAACCAAAGAGTAACTCTTTCAATTGTGCATTGCGTACCTACAAGAAATTATGTAATTTTTGCAGATATAATCAAATATACTGATAAGGATCACCATTGTGTACATTCTCAAAGAAAGTCACAATTAATATATATATAATATTTTTATACAATATATGCTAATTTCCGACGAAAAAAAAACTAATATAACCTAAAGTTCATAATCCTAAGTTTAATTTTTAAGTAAAATGAAAAAGGGTTAACATAACCTTAAATCGTTCCAAAATTGTAAATCTTCTTTGAAGCCTATATCAAAATTGCCGGTGAAAATCACTAGCCTAAAACCTATAATGAAACAAAAGTTTTAATCTTCTTTGAAATCAAATGATTTTTCATTAAAAATACCGTTTTTTCACTCAAAATTCTTGGTCTTAAACAGCAACATAACCTGAAATGGTTGAAAAGTTCTAAAACTTCTTGGAAATTTTATAAATATAATTTATTTTAAACAAAGTCATTGGTTTTAAATTTAATGATTTGTCAAAAATAACGATTTTAGATAAAACAGGTCAACATAAGCTATAGTTGTTGAAAAATGGTACATGTTCTTTGAAATCTAATAATTTTTTATTAAAAATACTAATAATTCTCAATGAAAAACACAAACATAAAATAACAGAAAATTATTAAGAATTGTAAATCTGTTCCAAAATCCAATGACTTTTTTTGCAAGATGATCGATTTTTTGTGAAGAACGTTAATATTATTTGAAACTATTCAAAAATTTGCTATCCTATTTGAACTATAGTGATTTTTTCACAATACCAGTTTTTGGTATAAATCGTTAACCTAACCTACAATTGTTAAAAATCAGAAATCTTGATGATTCTTGTTTAAAAATGCTAATTTCCAGTTTAAAAAAATTACACAACCTAAAATTTCAAATAAATTTCAAGTCTTTGAAATGTTTTGATTTTATAATATTTTTTTTTCACCCAGCGAAAAGTACTAATATGAAACATGTGTAATATTTTCAATAACTTATTAGCCAATTTGAAAGTTTTAATTTAATTGCTTAAAAGTAATGAATATTCAAAAAGCACAAATCGCTTTGGGTAAAATTCATATGATTTTCATTCGATTAAAATTTTTAAAAGCTCATTCTACTCCTTGAAAGGTCCTTTACAATTGTATTCATCACGTTTTTATTAAATATCATATAGAAAATTGTTTTATTTAAAACATGACTAAATAAAAGAGTTGTACGTATTATTTTTAAATAAAATAATTTCTACGAAAACGACACGAATATAATTGTAAAGAAACTTTCGGGAAATGGAGTGAGCTTTTGTAAATTAAAATGAAATGCAAATGACGTATTTCGCCTAAAGCAGATGCAAAAACAGAAATAGTTGTGCAAATAACTACATGTCATAACCATGTAAGTGCAATTTTTTTGAAAACACGTTTTATTGGCTTAAAAATTCTCTAAAATTCTACCTGACATTGTGGTGAAAGGATATATCCAAATTCGAACGATAGTGTGATTTTATCTCGATAAACTGTGATCAATCATACGAAAATTTAAATCTTTGTATTTGATTACATCCTTTTATTGTATTAAATAGTTACAAAGACCAAAGTTAAAAGAACTGATTTTTAAAAAGATACAAAACAACTTCAAGTAATGAAAAGTCAAATAACAGATATGAAGAATTGAAGAGCATAAATTTTAAAAGTGGTGTAAGAGAGAAAAAGTTAAGTAAATCACATTTTGTGTAAAGATCTTTAATTTTTTATATTTACATATTTTATGAGTGATTGCCGTGAAGTTGACAATTTTAGATAATATAATTTTCGAAAACAACAAAATTTTCAAACGGCCTCAAATATTTTTTAAAAATGAAGGATTACCCGAGAGGGTATGAAAATATAAAAATAAAATATCAAGGAACGTATTTGTGATGTATATGAATTTTACGCAAAAAACCTGTGGGACAGACTTTAAAGAGATTTTGAACATCCTTAACGGAAGAATATTTAACTCTACTTTTAATTTTTATCTTTTCCAAGTTAATATAAGTAACATCTGTAAATTTCACATATTTAAAAAATGGTTTAAATATGATTTGACAATTTTTCATTTTTAATTTGTAGCTTCAAATAGGTGCGTAGCAAGACATTTTGCATACTTTTTTATTTATTATTTCTAAACGAAGTCGTCCAAAATTTGGAAACTTTATTGAATTGTGCTTTGATATCATTTTAATACCTTACTCAGATAATATTAGAATCAAGTTAATATCCAAAGAAAAGGTGGAAAATTACTCAGAATTAAAGTGGCAATTACAAAATACATATTCCAAAAAATATAGATCTTATAATATAAATCTTTTTATGAAAACTTTAGTCACGGCACTGGTCGTTTCTCACAAGCGCTGAATCAATTCCTCTAGTTAGTATATAAGGAAGTTCCAAATTTCTCCTCTCAATGTGAAGCGTGCGTCAGCGTAGTTACGTCGAAAGCGTCTTATATATGTGTAGTATTATATTAGGGTTATTTATATGTATGTTATATGTGTTTGAAAAGGTTTACGTGTCGTCAGTGTATTTGTAATGAAATTGTATTCTGATTGGCTGTAACTGACTCATGTGTATGTGAGTGTATGCTGTTGACTGTGTATAAGTTTGTTTTTTTGATTCACAGAAGGTTACGGTTTACCAAACTGTCAGTTAAAGTTTCTCGAGCGTCAGTGACTCCTTCATGCCTTTTCTGTAAACCCACTTATATTTTGTACCAAGCCCTCGACCGCGTTTTACCCAATTGTTCAGTAATCTTTATCTGAAGTTTGATATATTTTACAATTATGTGCATTAAAATGTCAACTACCAAGTACAGTATTAATTAAAGTACAGTTCAGAAGATATTCGTGTCAGTTTGTCGCACTTTCATGTTTGTTAATGAAGTATTACCGAATTTTGTCTTACCAAACTAGATATGAAACTTTATCAAAGTGTCCATATGTCCCAACTTTACCCAACTGAGTTTGGTAAAGTTTCTCGAAATATTTTTCTCCGTGTAGACCATTACATTACAGAATTAAAGAACATCAACGTCATAATTAAAATACAGATAATATCACAGCACTCGAAAGACATCGAATTGAGACTGGTTTACTTGACCTTTGGCACCGGAAAATTTATTGATACATTTTTTAGTGTACTTTGATTTAATTTCTGGCTATATAACCTATACGATCTTATAAAGTAAGATATTTGGAAGTTTCATACCAATTTTCAAAGAAAAATATTTAAATTTTTTTTTATTACAATTTTTATGGCTAGGGTGGCCGACACCCCAGTGTAGCAAGCGTGTTACTCCGCGGAGGCGTGGCAAGCAAGGGTTAAGTATGCATATTTAAAGCAACTGGCCAATCATTGAGGAGCGGTTAATGGCCAACGATTGTACTCATTCGAGAAAAAAAAATGTTCAATACAAAAATTGAAAAAAAAATTATTATTGTTTTTGTTTAGAAAAATACAACTGTTTTTGTATGAAAATGTATCAAAGTGAGTATGAAGTGATTATAATTCCGATGAAAAGCCAATATATTACAAAAAATCAGTTATTTAAAAAAAATTTTGATTATTTGTGTATGCCTTAAAAAAAATACGAATATTGTTTGGTCTCCCTGACTGATATTTCAATTTAGGAGTAGAAAGAAGGTTTCACAAAAGGCAAAATGTTCTTTACTGAAATTTATTTACCAATTTGAGCTTTTCAAGACCCACGAAGACATTCATATGCCGATAAATGTTCCGATGGTGCACTTGCTTTATTATTTTCGACTGTAGAGAACAAAGTTTGTTACTCTTTTTTTTCACTCATTTTGCTGATGAACGAAATGGTGGTTAGTCCTAATAGTCTGGAAACTTTAGGGAATATCGCGTCGGCCGAAATCCTCGAGTTTCCAGTGGCTCAGCAGGGTACTCAAGAACCAGCTTTGAGTTCAGTGTCGAAGGATTTCATCTTTCAAAAGAGAACGAGGAACTCGCTGCCGACGACAGCAAGAGAGTACAAATCTCGATAATGGGGTCCATTTTCCGCTAGAATAATTTCCAGACTTCCACGGATACATTTCAATTTCCGTTTTCGGAGATTTTAGAGCAAAGAGTTTCTCTAAGGAACAAGCTACAAGCTGTTTCAAATATTAGGTACAACAATGTCTAACTTAATTAATAAAAGAAAATATTTTTTTGCAGTTGGAATGACGTTCTTTGATCTACTTAGTCTAAACCAAAATGGTTTTAATTTCCAGGTGTGAAGAAAATGCATCTCTATACACGGAGAGGAGTTAACCGCGACCGTTACTGCCAAGTCCGCTGCCGTCGCGCAGAACTTGCGAGTGGGAGGGAGGCAGAAGCTGTTGCTGCGCTCGCATGAACCATTGCGGGCGAACCTCAACCGTTCTGGAGCGTGACCGTAATACGCAGCGTAGCTATAGTCACTCCGCTCGCAGTGATAGGTACGGTTTACTCCGAAAGCATTACTGCGCGCACCGTTTTTTTCGATGTGGGTAAACCTGGATCTACCACTTTGCCCAGAAAACGTAAGACCTTTGCCATAATTAAGGGCTCATTAAAGGCTCATTTGATAGCCAAAAGCCAGATTTTGGGCTCTGCCACTTACACGCTTAACTCACAAACTAACAAACAATGACTCGAAAATATAATAAATTTCGACGTTTGTGACAGCGAGGCAAAAACATTCGAGTACGCGCGACGACGATCAACTGATATCGTTAGACTTCAGACCGTCCAATCCCATTACGGTGGTAACCGCAACAGCTCGGGAATCTGGCAGTAACTGTTACTGCGACGGACGCAACAGTCGCTGCAGAATCTTTTACGGTGGCGCGCAGTGACTGTCACGGTGTAGGAGTAATATTTCCGTCATCAACCGTCACTGTCGCTGCTCAGCCACAACATGATTTTTCTGCAGAACTCTTGTGGTCGGCGCAGCAACGGTTACGGTGAAAAATGCACCCGCTCTGGTTTACTTCTCTCCGTGTATCCGTTGGGATTTGAACCCGAATCTGAGCAATTCTATGTCAAAACATTTCAAATCTCTTAGATGTTGAGAAAACAAAAAGGCTAAAATAATTTTTGAAAAATTCAAAAAACTAAGGAGATATTCAAGATGAAATTTTTTGGTTTTTTTGTTGAACTTTTATAACTTTAGTGATTTTAATAATATTAAGATTTTTTTTATTATTCATAATAAGACGCTGTTTTGAAGAAATATATATTTTTTAATTTCAATGTAGTCTGGATTTTCCAAAAACAAATTTTGAAACGGAATTTTTTGAAAAAATACATTTTTGCTATTTATAAAAAATTTGTATATAGATAACTTAAAATATGCTCGAAAAGGCCAGTAAATATAAAAATAGGATCATCCTTAGTTTTTGAGAAATAATTGGAAATGCACGCTCAGACGATGCACACGATGTGAAAAACGATGTACACAATAACCGAATATTATACCCATACGCACAAACTTCAGAGTTTAGACTCTCGAGCGCTGGAGGCGCCATGCCATGGCGTATGTTCATAATTTATTTTTTCTCGAAAATTAAGAGAGATTCGAGTTTTATTTTGATATGGCTTCTAGAGGAAATTTTAATCTATCATTAAAGAAAATTGAAGAAAATGCAACAAAACACTTTCTCAAAGCGGGGATGATTTTAAAAAAAATTGAACTCTGAAGCCTTTTTTTGCACTCGCTGGTAGAAGGTTTGAAGTAGCATTGAAGGGAAAGAAAAAAATGTTTTAAATGTACTTTTTTTTATTCTTTTTAAACTTCTTCATAAAATATTGTATAGATAGATATTTTTTACGAAGAACTCTTCTTATACAAATTCACGTCAAGGAGATAAGTTTAAATTGTAAAAATCGAATTTGTAAATAATTATTTTAACAAATTTTCAATTAATTAAAAAAAATATCCAAAAAATTTCAAAAAAATTCTATAATAAATTAACTTGCTAAGCGTGCCAAATCTAATTTTAAACCTTCATACTAATGTACTTTCAGTAAAAGAATAATTTAGACACAAATTATTGGGAAAAATCGATAGTCTAGATCAAACAGCTCTCTCACGTTATAAATTACATCCTGGTACATATATCTGAGAAAAATGATAACAATGATTGCATAGTTTAGAGCTTCAGTTTACTCGCCTCTCGGAAACAAAAATTGAAATCTATTTGCAAATCGCCCATATAAGAGAGGCTGTGAAAGAAATGATGAATCTATTTTCGAATTCAGATGGAAATTAAGTTCATTTTATCATAAATAATTCTCGCAAAAAAGCTAGGCTTCAAGGCTAAAGATTGTAACCATTTTAATTTGGATCAAGTGGAACAAAAATTGTCATTCCATCGACAAACAACTATTTTTATACGCTAGTCAACAACATAACATCAAAACTCAATAAAAGGTCTTTGAAATTTAGCAACAAAGAAACTATGTGAGCGAGACTATATACTTATAGAGACTGAATAGATTATATCACAAAAAGTTTATGAGGTTTCCAATTTTTTTCTATCCCATTTTCTCGCAAGGATTAGGGGAGACTAGAGCGGGGTAGGACAGGTTATTTGGTCATTTGAAGTACTCGCCATTTTCTAGTGAAATACTGAAATGTAAGTTGTTTTGTTAATACTGCCAACCCTTATGTTTGAATTTGGTAGAAAATTAAATTTGTTGAAATAATTAATTACAACAGAAATACAAATTTTAAAAGAACTCCCTTTGTGTCGTATATTGACACTTTCACTAATTAATTTCCATTTAAAGTTACCTTAAAATAACAGAATTCACCTTGTAAAATTCAATATTGAACATTTTTGAGAACTATCGTATCAGTTATTCTAGCTATTCATTAAAAGAGCAGTACTGGAAAATATATATGTAAGATAGGGTGTTCCATCTTACCGCGGTGTTCGTCCCGCCCCGGTCTCCCATAATGACACGTGAATAATGTTTACTGCTATTCCTCGAAATGAGACAACGGTGATTCAGTTTGGATTCAATACATTTTACATCATTTCATTTTATTCATAATGAAACAGAGGAAGCATTGGTTAAGTCAATAAAATAACGGAAATGGAATCGAAAATGTTAAAATGGACGTAGAAACGACAAGAACGCAAAGGGATTGCATTTTTCATTATTCGTCCATCAGCCCGCAAGCAATGCGCAAAAATAAGCTTCCTACGTCCAGCCAAATGGCCGTGTGCAATTTTTTCTCTAATGAAAATTTCAATATCGAATGAACTGGATGCAGTGGATAATGGATGTGTGACATTGAAGAGTGTATATTCATGAAATTTGCATAATAATTGAAAGTTATTGAAATTGAGGAATCAAAATCAGATGGCAATATCCGTTACAATAAAACTCATTAGTTTAATTTAATTTAATTTCAATTTTCAACAGAACTGTTAAATTTTTAACCAATAAAATTAATTTTAAACTAAGTGATTGATCTTCAACCAAAAAAATAATAATTTTTCAACCAAATGGTCGAATTGTTGACCCCGAAGATGAATTGTCTATCGAAAAGGACAAATTTTCAACAAAATACATGTACTTTCAACGAACAAGATCAATATTGAACCAAAATAGAAAAGTTAAAATGTTAGAAAAATAATTTGTTAAAGAAATAGTTCAATTTTTAACCAAACAGATGAATTTTCGACTAAGAAGATTCTGTCGAAACAGACACAGTTCTCACAAAAATGTAGTATTGACATTTCAAGTTGAAGAAATTATTTGTTAACTAAAATGGTGAATAGATGAATTTTAACGAAATAAGATTACGATTGCAACCGAACTTTAAATAGTTGATTTTTAAGGTAAAAAATATAGTTAAATTCCCAACAAAAAAAGGTTTCTAACTAAAATTACAAAAAATCATCCAAAAAATTATTTTTTAAGAAATTGGTTCCACTTTCAACTAATTAGTTTAATTTTCAACCAAAAAAGAGGGATACTCAAATGAAAATGTTATAGTTGATATTGCGATAGAGAAATAATTTATTTATAAACTAAAAGCAGTTGAATTCATCTAAAAAGGATAAATTTTCAATAAAATAGTTAAATTCTCGACCAAAACGGAATAATTTTTTAAGAAACAGTTGTTAAAACTTTAATCATTTTTTGTTGTTGAAAATTTGTCTTTCATGTTAGAAATTCATCTCTTCTGGTGAAAAATGTTTTCGGGTTAAAAGTTTAACTATCTGCCCAATTTTAAATTCCCTTAACTTCCCCGACTTTCCGGAATTCTCCGACCTGCAGCAATCCTGATATATGATCACAGTTTTTTTACTTTGAAAAATTTAATACTGATGCTTTATCCATCAAAATTCAATTTGAATGTTAGATACCTGTGAAACACGAATTATGTAATTCAGTAATTCAATCTAGGGGATTCAGTGGTTTTAGATTACAATACAAATAGTAGGTAGACTATGGAAGCGCACTGCAATTGAGGACAGTACTTATATGACAAAGCACGGCCATTTGCAGTATTGTAATTAAATAAAGAGTAATTTATATTTATTGCTCGTATTCTGACATTCTTAGTACTAAATTCCATATAAGGAAATCCACAGGCACTTACGCATCAAGCATTTTATGACATTTGTATATTGTGATATTTGAGAAGAAAGTTAAGAAAAAATTACAAAATCTCATTCATACAGTGTGTAGAAAAAATGGTTGTGTAACATTTTAAAATAAATTGCGCAGAATTATCATGAAGTTTACGAATGGATAGCATAAAAATACAATCAATATTTTCTCACCATTAGCTAGAAGATAGGAGAATTTAAAAATAACTATGAACAAGACTACAAGGATTTTCTCAGGAAATTCTAACTTACGTGATATGGTCGGAAACGTTATAAGGCTTTGAATGAAATATTGAAAATGAAGAAAGTGTTCCTCTTTCGCTTAAATCCATGATGATATATGGAAATGAAGCTTCTGAGTAATAGATAATATTATATGAACATGCAAATTTCCATTTCACTAATTACGTTTGTTTCCTGGTTCCTAAAGGGCCTGAAGGACGCAACACGTCGACTTAAATTTCTATTCCCGTTTTATTGGACAATTTGCTTTAAATTTTTATTTCCAAGTAACCGTTTCTTTTTTCAATTAGTTTTAAAATTAGCTCAAGGTCATAAAGTTTCCACTGTTAGATAATTCATATTTCAGATGCTCAGAGCACTAGATAAATGTTTTATATATTAAGAAAATCTTGCAGTTTATCAATTATTTGGATAATTCAATAATTATATATTTCTTATTCAATATTTATTTGTTTCAACGAAATACTCTGTTCTTTTACCGTGGGAAACCTTTTTAACGTTTATCTCCAGGCAAAAGTAATTTTTTTATCTAATAGATGGAAGTAACTCAACTGTTATTTCAAGAGTGCCAATATATGTTTTCTCATTCTTTGTGAAGTTTCAAGGCGAAGAACGATTTCATGAACATCGGATCAGAAATCGAAAGTGGCTACAAAGTATCATAAGAATTTTCTAATAGAAGAATATATTTCACTGTTGTAAATTTCCGTTTCAGAAACGTCAATGAAAAATCTAGAAATTATTTTCATATTATTTTTAACTGAATATTGAACTTATCATTATCTCTTATATGTGTCTGATAAACACTAAGAGACCATCCATAAACAACGTTACCAATTCTGCCGTCCAAACTAAAAAGATACATAAGTGACATATTTATGAAAAATGAGTTTTTGGTATCGTTGGAATCGTAAGAGAAAGCTGTGTGAATAAAAATTATAAATTATTAATATTTATTACGAACGACGATTGTTTATAAATGAGGAAAGTCGAAAAAGTAGAAAAGTACAACATAAAAAGAAACTCAAAGCACTTTGCGCGTCCTAAAATTTGTATAAGGCAGAATTCCGGCAAACCGGCGCCTTCCTGAAAAGCAAAAAAAAAAGAAAAAGGTGGGGGAAGAAACCACCATTATTTTTGGTGCCACTTTTATAATGATTCTTTGATTTTTATCAACAAAAATATTTTCCACGACACAGGAGTCGTATATATTCAAATACTCGCAATAATTACTATTATTGTGCGAAAAACTGTTAACCTCGCTATTAATCTCTTCAGGAAAAAAATTTATTAATCTATTAAGAAATTAATCCGACTCTATCCAGTTCAATCCGAACCGAATTTTCAATTCAAATGAATCCGGATAAATCCGAACCCGGATTGACTTATCAATTTATAGAAGAAGGATTTTAAATCCTTACGTTTACAAAATAATATGTTGCAACGTTTAAATTTTTACGAAATAATTTTGAATTTTGAATTTATATAATGAGAAAAAATTCTGTTAGATGCAAGAGAATACAATTTTTTTGCATAGTTACGAATCCTGGAAGGACAAACAAATTAATCCTTACAAAACTTTTATTTGCTTTGGAAGTGTAATTTGGAATTCATGTACGATGTTATTTGTTGATGATCAACTAGATTATGGAGTACAATATGTTTACGGAGTTACATTTTAATAAATTCCTTCTGCTTTCTCTTGTTTAATATTAAAAAATATTTACATTGTTTAAAAAAATTATCTTAGAGGGCGCCTGCCTACATGCCTTGGGTGGGGAGGGGGGTGGGCTGATAGGGTGGGCGCCGGCGGGATTTCTCGCATCCCAAACTATGACCAGTCCGCCACTGATTCGGGACAGCCGCTGAGCACACAGTGTCCCAGAGTGTCCCTTATATATGTTTTGTTGTATTTTGAGGTCGTGCTCGAGCTCTCGGATAAAGGCATCGTCCGCAATAGTCTGGGATCCAAGGGCACTTGAGCATCCATTTTAGGTCCGTAAGATTTGATGATTGATTCTTGTGCGGAATGTTCTCCTGATTACGAATATATCGGGTGCACATAGCAAATTCCCGGTCGTTTTGTTGTTATTTGACATTTTCTATGTTTAAATAAAAAATGCCATGTGTCGGAAAGTTATGAAAGTTTTGAAATTTTTTTTTCATAATCATTTGAAGAAGTGTGATATGCACAAATTTAATTAATGGTGTATGTTGATATAATTGATAGTTTTCGAGATAAACAATAAAATAGCGTTTTAATGAAAAACCATTTCTACAGTGTATTTTTCATCATTTCGAAAAATTTTTTTTCACATCATGTAGTACTCGCCGAGACGAAGAGAACTTCTTTTGAAATTTTTTCAATTGGACTATTAATTTAATTTCTACAAAATTCGAAATAAATAGGATGTTTGCCAGTGTGCGCCTGTGTGTGAAGGGTCGGCCGAGGTTTCAAACCTGCAGCTTCCCAGCCCCCGCTGTCCCGATTCGATGCAGTTTATACTAACACTCGCACACACAGACGTGAAAACTCTGTATTTACTTCGAATTTTGTAGAAATTAAATTAATAGTCCGATTGAAAAAATTTCAAAAGAAATTATCTTCGTTTCGGCGAGTACTATATGATGTAAAAAAATTTGTTTCGAAATGACGAAAAATACACTGTAGAAATGGTTTTTCATTAAAACGCTATTTTATTGTTTATCTCGAAAACTATCAATTATATCACCATACACCATTGATGAAATTTGTGCATATCACACTTCTTCAAATGATTATGAAAAAAAAATTTCAAAACTTTCTTAACTTTCCGACACATGGTATTTTTTATTTAAACATAGAAAATGTCAAATAACAACAAAACGACCGGGAATTTGCTATGTGCACCCGATATATTCGTAATCAGGAGAACATTCTGCACAAGAATCAATCATCAAATCTTACGGACCTAAAATGGATGCTCACTCTCCTCTTCGGATCCCAGACGCTCTTTTTCCTCGTATTTTTTACTTTTCGCGTCTAGTAAAAAATCGCAAGTCCATTTTCTAATAGAAATTGTTGAAAAAATCAATTTTTTATTGCAAAATATTAAAGAGCACATTATTTTTACCCAAATAATGTATCTAGATTATTGAAAATTGTATTCGATCTTGGAGTTCTTCAGGCAAACAGTTTTTCTCGATTTTCTCAGTTCGACTGAGATTGGACTTATGTATCTTTAAAGTTTGTACGGCAGAATTGAGGAGTACTGGAAGTAAGATTAAAAACTGAGATAACGTTTAGCAAGTTTCCTGATAATACATTTTAACAAAGTTTGCAAATTTTGCTTAAATGTGATCTGAATTGATTGAAACCAATAAGAAAATCCAACTATTTTTGATTAAAAGATCATTTTTGGGATTTTTGTTGAAAAAGCATCTATTTTGTCAACAATTCAACTGCTTGGCTGAAAGTTAAACTACTTTGTCAAAAATTAATTCTCTCTTCTGGTAGAAAATTATTCTTCTGGTAGAAAATTATTCTTCTTGGTTAAAAAAAATCATCTTTTTGGTTTGTTTGAAGGTGAATTACTTTGCAAAAATGCTTTTTGGAATGAAGATTCATAATTTGAGTTGAAAATGTAACTATTTGGTTCAAACTTAACTTTTTAGTTGAAAAATCACATTTCAGGTTTGAAATTTCAACTCTTTTGTAGAAAGTTTTATTATTTTGTTCAAGAATTAACAACTTTGTTAATATCATATTTTTTGGTAAAAAATTAACTTTTTTTGTTGAAAATTCAACTATTTTATTGAAAATGCAACTGGTTTTGGTTCAATTTCAATCTCTTTGTCTTGAAATATCGACTGATTTCTTACAGCTTTCGTACATTTAGATCAAAAATTCTTTTTTTATCGTAGAAAAGTCATATTGCTTGGTTGAAAAATAAAAAATGAAAGTTTAAATTTGGAAGTAAAATTCAACCACACAAGAAAAAAATCCTCTTTTTGGCTTGAAAATTTAACTATCGAGTTAAAACTTTAATTATTTCCTGGAAAAATTCTTCCTTTTATTACAGAGTTTAACTATTTGGTTGTTAATGCAACTATTTGTTTAGAAATTAATTTTTTGTAGTTGAAAATTCGTCTTTTACTTTAAGTCACCTCATCATTATCATATTATTATTGCAATCCCCCTTTTTAGAGTTAATAATTTTGTTTTTTCACTATATTTTATTAAAAGCTTGTTTTTAGAAAAAATATTACTATTTTTGTTTAAAACTTTCTGCTTTTCAGTCTTTCTAAAACGTTTCCTTCCGAAATGTATCCTTTTGAAGTGTTTATTTCTGAAATAGATTTTGAAATGCCTTCTAATTTCTTAGTTCAATATTTTTCTTTTTTTCAAATTTTTTTTTACATTCTCATTCTCATGAGAAGGTATTGGTTTTATGTAAAATTTGACTTGGTCGGTTTTCATCAAATCTCCACGTTTTGAGACCCCCTGAGCTAGAAAAAAAGGTTTTTACATAGGTGTCTGTCTGTAGTCTGTCTTTCTGTCTGTCCGTCTGTCTGTCTGTCTGTCTGTCTGTCTGTAGGCACGATAACTTTCGAAAAAATAATCAGATCGGGTTCTGCTTTGGAACACTTCTTGAGGGCCTAAAAAGAGAGAACAAGTTCGTTAACCAGCTAATTTTGAACAAAATTCAAAAAGTTAAAGCATTTTGAAAATTTTTGAGACCATTTTTTCAAAAATTCAGAAATTCTAAGAACGGCTATTCATAGTACTCTAAAAGTCAAACAATTTATCCTAATGACTTTTTCGGATACAAAAAAAATTACCGGAGTTATAGCATTTTCAAGATTACAAAAACAAGCGAAAATGCACATTTTATGGCGAAAAACGCACGATATGAAAAAAAGTCAGGAGGAGAAAAATGTTTCTTTTTGAACTCTATAATGTTTTCCTAACAAATTCTTGAATTTTTTGAAAAATCAAAAATCCAAATTTTGATCACATAAAAAAATAATGAAAAATCAATCATTTCATTTTGCTGTCAAACTATGCAAGATAAGACCGAAGATGAATGGAACAAAATTATGCAAGAAAAATAGATCTCCAAATTTGTTATTATTCACTTTTTGATATGATGCGCAGTTTTTGTTTTGTTCGTAAAAAACGGCATTGAAAATAGTAAAATTAAATTTTTAGACGAATAACACAAGCTATGAGAAAAATGACAGAGACAAAATTTGTTCATCCAAAGAAGAGGTATAACTTTGTTATGAATCATGTTCTGATAGGATGCGTAGTTTTTGTTTTATTCGTGGCTTTTTCATTTCTATCATACGGTGCACAGAACCGAACGTGGAACGCAAGGTTCAAATGATTTCCAAATCACATATCGAGCGCGAAGAGCGAGTGTCTGGATGAGAATGTGTTCCTTAAGGTCGATAGAACCTTGAGTAAATAAAGTTCCATTTCATTCTAAAATAAAAACAAATTTAAGAATCACTTCAGATGTAGAGGTTTTGATAATTTTATAATATTTGCAAATAAACTTTTTCTTTCTATCAAAGTCGAACACGAAGTTCGAAAATCTAGAGAAACCGAGCGTAAAGCGCGATGTCATTTTATGACAAGTTATAATAAAAGAATAAAAAACCCATTTGAATCAAATCAATGAGGATTTTTACTGATGTGTAGTGAAATATTATATCAACTGATTCAAATATAGAGCTTATGGAAAAGGCACTTCGATGCATTTTACGAATACTAATTTATATTGTATTAATAATATACGAAACTAGAAGCCCAAAAGGACTTGGACCAATTAAGTGTAATTTTTCCGTGTAGGACTGTATATAAACACGAGTGATCAGATATTAAAATATTGAATATCTGGGTCAATAGAGATCATTCTTGAGTCAAAACAAACTAGTGATTTAACAGGTTGTCACTTCAACATATAGACGCTGAGTATTGCTAGCGGAACTCAAGAAATCTCAGCATGTATGTTATGAACACTCAACTTGCGTAGCATCTGAGGAATGTAGGAGTGTTGTACAGTTACCGATCTTCGAACTTCTTGAAAGCAAATAATGGACGATCCCTTTTTTGTTCGTTTTATGTACAGAGTTCCCATAAAAACTTGAAATGGAGTCACTTCTAAAACGGGATGTCATTAAATTTATCGCAGTTCTATTTTTACTACGACATATCATTTGATTCCATAAATTATTCTTTCACAGTTATTTATAAATAATTTACACGTTTGAGATTTAAAAATTTTACACTGAAACAACAATGGTCCTTCGAGCCGCATCCTAAATCCGCGCCACGCCGTAATGTATGTGCTACAACTGTTTGTAGAGTTTTAATCAATTTTATAATAAAAATTACTCAGCGATTTACTGTCAGACTAAACTAAATTGAATTACTTAAAAATAACTTTTGGATTTTCTGCAGCACTTTTAAGCATTTTGAAAGTAATGATCCTCACTTTTCACGGCTAATTGATATGAATATCAGAGTGCCTTATGACTGACCCTTTTTTTTAGATTTTTGGAAACCTTAATACGGAAATTGCTTTCTTTTGGCGAAAAAATGATGCCTTATTTTCGTCAGATCACAATCGCGGCTTTTATGTGGGTATAGCCCACCCACAGATTTTCGATTTTATGATTGGTTGAGATAAGGATGTCAAATTCGTCTTTATTTTTTTTATTGAGGAAACCTTCAACAAATATTATTTACTTTACTGAAAAATTTTTCTGTATGAAAACAAAAAATTAAGGAACGCTTGCCTTACTATTAAAAAATAATGTTTTGAAAAAATAACAAAATATATAATATAAATTCCTGTAAATCAAAAATCGGTGGTATCAAATTTTTTACATTTAATTGAGAAAAAAAAGTATGTAACCTATTAACTAGCATATAGCAAAGTTTTTCGATTATTCAGCTTTCAATACATAATTTACTGGAAAATTCCGCAAGTCCTAAATATCTTTCAAAAAAGTGCCTAGGCTCATCGGAAATATTTGTAATGCGCTCACTGAATTTTGGTGAACCTGTACACTCCAATTTTTTTAGCTAACTCGAATTCTTCAAAAAATTTATCAAATCTTTCTAAAATCTTTAATAATTTTTTTATTTCTCTCAAGAATCCTAGAAAAATTATATGTATATAAGAATAAAAACGAATAAACTTAGAAAATAAGTAGTTATTCACCATTTTTTCCGTATTAAAAATAACTTTCCCCTTCAAATTGAATATGGTTGAAAAATTTTTCTTTCTTGACTGGAAGATATTTTTAAAATATAAAAAATAAGGTGTCACAGACTTTACTTCAACAAGAATTCACAGAATTTTTAATTTTTTTAAGAAGGGCAACCTTTTTTAATTTCAGGACAAGAATTGCTTATATGCTTCTGAAAGAGTAGAAATTGTTGTCAGTATGGCAAGTAATATTTCTTGGAGTTTTCATAATTAAGAAAAAGTTAAAGATGAATTCGACCTCTGAATCTCAATTTTGTCGTGAAATCGCAACACTGGGGTCAGCCAATAACAACCACAATATTGGTTTTCTACAACGCTAAAAATTTGAGGATCACATGGCATCCTAATCAAGAATTTCCTTCATTCTTCAAGATGAAATATTGAAAATTTCAGAAATGAAAATTTAAGAACTTTTAAAAGCCGTATTTTCGTCATCCAAACTTCTCTTGCGACTTCTAAATATATGTTTTTTTTTTTATCTGGGAGAAATATGTGATTATTTTTTCAACAAAGGACAGAAATTTCTGATCAAAAGTTTTAGAGATTCTAAAAAGAGGATTTCATATCATCACTCGGAAGTGCAGAGTCTGCATAAAAACGAAGAATGTTGACGAACAAGAATGCGGTAAACTCACATGTTTAACGGACTTGCTGGCCAACCATGCGTATTTACGTTATAACCGTGACTTGTCTGCTTGACCACAAAGGCTAAATACCAATTTCGGTGTCTCGCTTCTTGATTCGATATGAGTACAGTACACCTTCAAAGCATAATGGTTTCCTGATAAGCACACCGGTTTCGCGGAAGACTCGCTAACAAATATAGATATATAACACATATAGACACAATGGGGCCAGTGTACTACATGTAATGCTTTTCATGAGCCGACTCGCAAGAAACATGCAACGGTACCGATACCGTCTCCGGGCTGACCGCGAGTGACCGAGCGCAAAAGGTAAATAGTGCTAATCCAGGTGTGTCATGTGGCATTTACATAATGATTACACAAACTGCAGTCATGTGCTCTGGTTCTATAAACTATTTCGCCTGATAAAACCCACTTAGTAAACCAGATGTACATAACCGGTTTTCAATTAATTGCGAGATCTATTTCGGAACGAGATTTTCATATTTTTATAGGATGTGCCATTTCACCGTGCGTGGTGCTAAATATTTCGTTGACATTTCGATTTTTATTTTTAGATGCGTAGACTGGAAGGGTAAAATTATCGATATTGCTGATTCATTTTCATATTTCACATGCATGTTATACGAAACAATCATTTAGTATTTAGATTTCACTGATCATCATTAAATTCCCACCTTAAATAATATTAATTTTTGCAATTGTTACCAAACTAATTAATTATAAATTACAGAGATACAAATATTAAACGTATTGATAGAAGGATGGAAAGATACCGCCGAAAAGATCACACCAGTATATTCACTTGATATGTGCTCTACAGGAGTTTCTTTTGTATCTGAACTGAAGGTCCCAAAAAAATAAAAATCTTCTGCATTGAATTTGTAGATCTCGTCGAAATACATGTTTTTTGTTTGCATACTCTTTTCCAAAAATTAATATATTTCAAGAAAATAACAAAAATGAATGTTCACATTCTGCTTTACAAAAATCCATTGAAGGTAAAATATTAATTAATTTTAAAGGGTGGACCTTTGAAAGGACGGAGAAATTAATCGACACATATTTAGAAGGGCGAGAGTGCGCCGAATCCTTTTTCCAGTGGCAGCTGGAAAAAGAGTTCGGCATGGGTATAGAGATAAGGGCAGTGGATCGCATCCCACCAAATATTTGTGTACGCTATTATATAAATTTCTGGAAATTTGCATAACAAAAATTTAAAAATGCATTGTTTTCGTTTTTACTGAAAAATATCAATTTTAGAGTAAATAACTTTATTATATTTTTTTCTTATCAATAAAGATATATATATATATATATACATAGATAAATATATATTATGCTTTACGCGGTCTGTTGGAACTCCCACTTCACGCTCGATAATATATTTATCAACGGCAACTGTGATTTGGTGATCGTGAATTCTCTTTTATAAAAGCTCAGTCGGCCTTAGAATACATTCTCATCACGTATCTTGTGCATTTATTTCTGCACCTAAAATTTGTGCCCCAATCAGTATTTGTTAATTAAACATTTTCAAATTCTCTAGATCGTGTAGAAAGTTAATTTATGTGGTAGAAGGTATCTTTTTCTAAATTCAGCAGGAAAACACATTATATAAATTAACTAATTATTTTTTTATTTCGAAGTTTTTTTCTACGTATTTATTAAATTCAGAAAAAATTTAGAAATGACTTTTAGTCTCTTATAAGAAAAAAAAAATTGATTAGCAGTTCGAACTCAAAAGTTCATTGCTTCACTACCCGATTCGGGTAGTGTTTCTAGGTGGATATTTACTACCAGTGTGGGCCCACCACACCCACGACGGGCCAACAGCACGCAGTATTCCCGAACGGTCACCCATCCCAGTACTAACCGCGCCCAACGCTGCTTAACTTCAGTGATCCTACGAGAACTGGTGTTTTCAGCGTGGTATCGCCATTGGCGATTTAGTCTCTTATGACACACATATTTCATTGCAAGAGAAAAATGTTCACCGGATTATTTTTTCTTGTTTAACCATTACATTATACGATAAATGTAAGGAAATGAAGACTGAAATTTTCTAATATTCCTTTTCCAAGGTTCACTCAAGAGTTTCCAGGAGTTTACAGGTCATGGAAAAGTTCTCTGAAGTCTTCAAGACTTTCCAGAGACAGAGATTGGATAGAGCTTATAAGTTAAAAAGAAGGTGAAGGAATATAAAGTTTCATTGCGAAGTAGGTAGGTGCTACTCTAGAAGAGGCATGCAAAATTTATGAAGAATGTTTATATATTAAAGTGAGGAACTATAATCGCAGAAACATAAAGAATAATCTCTTATATATTAATTATTAAATTTTGAATATTTTGAAGAGATCGTCAAAATTAAAAAAAAAAAAAACAAGACAGCAATTTTTTTTTAAATATGTAGAATCATTTTAAATTGAACCTTATATTAAAATGAAATATATAGCCGATAATTTCATAATGACTTCACAGGAAGTTCAATGATTGAAACAGAATTTATATGACAAGGCTTGAGCAATTGTTCTGCATATATATATATATATATATATATATATATATATATATATATAGAGAGAGAGAGAGAGAGAGAGAGAGAGAGAGAGAGAAAGAGAGAGAGAGAGAGAGACCGCACTAGTGCGATAATACTACTTGATGTGATGTGAAACGCTTAGAAAGTTTAAACCGAAGCACTTTTCCCGTCAAAAGTTGTATGAGGGGCATGGGAACTGAACACTGGTCTAAGAATGAATGTTTAAACATAATGTTCACTCATAATTACATCTGCCTATTCTCAAGCTTCTCCTATCACTATAATCGCTATTATATAAGAATATGTGACAGTTCACGTCCCTGAAGTTTCCTACATCTATGAAATTTGAATTTTTGTTATTAGCTATACAAATCAAGGGTCCAATTTGATAAACGAAAACTATTCCAACCATTTTGTAAACGATTGAATTACTCTTTACGTTCTGCAGTTTTTATAAACAAAATAGACTTCCCATCAAAAAACAGAAAACCCTTCGGGTTTCCTCTTAGACATTTTGAAGGCGAACCGAAATGTTTTTCTGGTTTTCAGACTGGACGCTAAGTTTGTTTCTAACAATTGCAGAACTTAAAAAAATTTGTTAATTGTTTTGAAAAATGTTTCAAAAATGGTTTCAAAAGGAAAAAGATTCACCTCGATCTTTTGGAGACAAATCCAAATGTATTTTTGATTGGGCTCCGTCTAGTCGTCCCGAAAAATTTGCGGAGATGGAAAAGAAGATGTACTAGTCATCCCGAAAATTCGGGACGACTAGCCAAGCTGATTAAAAATATTTTACTACTAGCTTATCCCGAATTTCGGGACAATAACACTACATAACTCTAAACCAGTTATATTTGAAGACTCCGAGCAAGAAGTCGTCCTGAAACAAAAGGATCGTCCTTTTGCCTGTTTTGTCTTGAACGCCGTGAATATATTTTCACACGAACACAATTATTTGGCTGCAAGATTAGGTTCAGTTAGTCTCATAAGGAAAATTTTTGGTGCAAAAGGATTTCTGTTGGAACAAATGAAAATCCTCACTCGACCTTCAATTGAAGAGGAAATTCCATTTGCGTCCAGAAACATCCTTTTGTCACAAGAAAAAATGTCTCTGAGTGAACCAAAGTATTTTATTCTCAAGAGGATCAATTGATTTGAAATTGCGTGAAATTTAGATTAATAGGGGTGATATGATGTTTTTCCAACAGCGCTGATGAAATTTTGCTCCTATAGTTCGATCGAGATATTTTCTCGATAAATGAGTAATTTTTTATCGATTAAAACACCTACAGAATATTTGAATGTGTAATCAAATTACTATTCTAAAGGTTTGAGTAGGTTGACTGATTTCATTATCAGATCAATAATTCCTGTTATCCGAATTTTGTTTCCAACGTTAAAATGGAATTATACGTGTGCATTGCATATGAATGATCGTGATGTACTTTAGCACGTGAATAATATCTGTATATTCTTTTTGTGAATCGAATCATTCGTTATCGATTCCAAAACATTATTACTCTCAATATTATCGAATTAATTTCGAAATCATCACGCGTACATGGTGAAAATTTGTTCAATAAACGTTGCAATAAATTCGGTGAAAATCGAACAGAGTGACATTCATGTAAATTCCAACAGAAGAAAATGGAATAAGGACTATGATTTGGATTGAAGGATTCATCTAATGTGCTGTAGAATATGCCAAAATGTTATTCTGTCAGACTTTGTCAGAATTTATTGTGAAGGGTTGTAGTTTTTCGCCATTGTGTAAAGCTAGACTAGACCCCTTCCCCCAAAAAAACAGTGTTAATTAATTTATGTGGAAACATTTTCACAAAAAGGCACAAAAAAATAAATCCATTTTTACAGACTTGCAAGTTTCAGCGCGCCTAGGGCGCGCACCTGTTGGATCTGGCGCTTCGCGCTCGATGATATGTTTATCTCACGCTTCACGCTCGATAATGTGTTCACCTCGCGCAACGCGCTCGGACGCATTTGCCTGACTCTTTAAGCTTGGTTTCTTTAGGTTTTCGCACTTTGTGTGCTCGCTATTGCGCGCTTCGCGGGCTAATACTCTGTTAGACTTCATCTTTATGCCTTGCTTTTGGTTTAATTACGTCAGTTTTACATAAAAAGAATAAATAATTTACTTAAGGTTCTATCGGCCTTAAGGAACACATTCTAATCAAGACACTCGCGCTTCGCGTTCGATATTTACTTTCAAAATCATGTAAACCTCGCGCTCCACGCTTGTTTCTGTTCATAGTATAATAGAAACGCAAAAGTTTGAGCGCGCTTGCGGCGCGAGATTTGTTCGTCGCGCCTCGCAACGACTATATGTTATGTTCTATGTTCTTCAGATAAAAATGACTAAATTTGTATTTGATTTCAAATGAAGAAGGAAATTCCATTACTTAAGCGTATATTTTCGTATCTTTCTAATAAATCATACAATTTGAAAAAATTTTTCCAACTACACTACGAGATGAAAAATAAAATGAATAAGCAGAGTTTTGATGAGAATGTGGCCACTCATCGGGCTGATTTTTTCACTGTTAATGTAATTTTAACAAATAATACAAAAACTGCACATCCTATCAAAAAGTGACCAGGAACCAATTTGTAGATCTTTTTTGAGTGCACAATTTTTGTTCAATCATCATTTGTCGTAACTTATTGCATAGTTTGACCGTGAAATTAAATTTTTGGATTTTTCATTATTTTTTGTGCAAGCAAAATGTGAATTTTCAATTTTTCAAGAAAATTCAAGAAGTCGTTACGATAGCCTTGTAGTTCGTGCAAAAAGAAACACTTTTCTTGTTCCGAATTTTTTTCATATCGTGCGTTGTTTGGCTCAAAATGTTAATTTTCGTTTGTTTTTTTGGATTTTGAAAATGCTATAGCTCTGACAATTTCATATTTATAGAAAAAAGTCATGGAGATAAATTGTTCGAATTTCCATGTGCTATGAAGAGCCGTAAGTAGGAATTCCAAATTTCGAAAAAAAATTGTCACAAAATTTAAAAAATGCTCTAACTTTTTAAAATTTTGTCCAAAATATCTGGCTAACGAACTCGTCCTTTCTTTTCACACTCTTATAGAGTGTGCCAAGGGGCAATCCAATTGGATAATTTCTTCAAATGTTATCGTGTTTACAGACTACAAAAACGACAACGACAGACAGAGAACGACGTAAGAACTGTTTTTTCTGACTCAGGGGGCTTCAAAACTTCGACATTTGATGGAATCCGCGAAAGTCATTTTTCACATAAAACCAATACCTTCTCATTATGATGAGAATGTAAGAATTACGCGACAGTACAAGTTTCGGATAAAGTTTCGAAAAGTGCGTAAATACCAGCAAATTTGATTTTTAAGATCAAAACCCCCAAAAAACTATAAATATTAGTTTTTTTTTGTTTATATGATTAAATATTGGAAATTTGCAAAAAATCTTAGATGAAAGTTATATTTAATTTAAAAATACACCTTTCACGTTGAACGCAGTTCCTCAAAAAAACCATTATTCATTGAAAAAAAGGAAAATGTTGGCACAAAGTGTAGAATTGCTTAGAATGGGACCTGTGGAACTTCTGGCCACCACGAGACGTTGGAAAGGGGAAGGTATGTCACTTAAGTTTTTTGTGTGACTAGTCACAGGGGTGTTTACACCCCCCTCAGGAGACGCTGGAAAGCGGGAGTTATGTCAACTACATTATTCATATGGCTTGTTGCAGGGGTATTTTTTCGAGGGCTACAACTTTTATCTTAAACCATTTCCCCTCAAACCAATATTTGTTGAAATATAGTAAAAAATAAGGACAAAAAACGTTTTTTGATGTTTTGACTTTGATAATCAATTTTGCAGGTACTTTAACAATCATTTTCGTAATGAGCGAGTCAAAATACGTGGATATACCTAGTTTCAAATCAATCGAAAGTAAGTACTTTTCGAAACTACACCCTATTATTTAAACGAATTTTGTACTTATTTTGTAATTTACGTAAAAACACAACTGAAAGAATCTAAAGGAAATTATAGGTTTTCAGCCAAACGTTATAATTTTTTGTAAATTCTTGTAGGAAATTAAAACTACAACAAAATACAATAATATACAAAAAAAGTCAGAAATTTGTCCGAAAACTAGACGAAGGTTGTACTAACCTTTAATTTTGTTGTCATTTATTGTGTTCATTTATAGGTTCCTGTAAAAACGGTTTTAGTTTTTTGTTATTTTTTCTAAGAATTTTTCCCTCTGCTTTGAAATTATGGTTGATTGATATTGGATATATTTAGCTAACATTTTCATGTACAAAAATGTTGCGTTCAACCTTTGCGAAATTTTATATTGTTATGTAGAGATTTTTACTTTTGCACAATAATTTACATAAAATTATAATAGTTTTATGACGTCAAAGGCTCAAATTAAAAAACGTAATATACTGTAGTTGTCTGTAACGCCTTGTAGGCTTTTGAAACCAGAATTACTTGTGAAAAGTCGCGCGTGGAAAAATGTTCTGGCGCTGGCCTGGCCTAGACCAGACCGTCTGGTTTCCAGTCTTGACGCTGACCAGACGGTCTGGTCAACCGCTAGGTATGGGCGGGTTAGTGGCTAGTTATGGGATCAGAAAAAAAAGTCTTGTTTTGATTTTGTGAATTTCTCATTTTCTATCGTTATGAACACCCTGTAACTTTTTTGAAAGATGTAAAAAAAAAGTTTGCTGAGCGATCATAGAACTTTTTTTGTTCTTGGCTCGCTGATCAGCGCCAAACCTGAACCAGACCAGACTTTCAAGGTGATAAGAAAAGAAATTCTTGTTTTGATAGTGTGAATGTCTTATTTTCTATCATTATTATCATCCTGTAATTTTTTTGAAATATGTAAAAGAAAATTTTCTGAGCGAACTTAGAACTTGTTTTGTTCTTGGCTTGCTGATCAGCCAGATCAGATCTTCCAGACTAGACAGTCTAGATAAATCCGAACCTGGGCCAGACCTGTTATTTGCATTTAATCAATCAATATGATTTCCCAGATTTCAACTTGAAATTGTGCATAATAAAATTTGTTTGCGGTCTTCCAAATATTTAAATGAAAAATGTTTAATTTTCTAACAGACTGTATATAACTGACGTGTATTTTTTATAAATTTTATATCTACCTCCTACGACCATTTACAGGACTTTTTCTATACTGAATTTTTAACACGCGCGTAATATCCCCCTCCCCCTAAAAAAAGCCTTACATATTTTATGTACGGCCCCTAAGATTCAAATTACACTGATGAATTTGAATTGACAACTAATTGGATTTTAATATTTAATTCCTTAACTTTTTAATTTTAAGATGCCTATATACATATATACCTTTATCCATAGGCATTACGCTTCCATCCAGTAAATTTACATTTTTTAGTATTCACTGTGCTCAACCTCTTACAGAAATTTCAGCATATGAAAAAATGTAATTCAATAAATTCCGAAGAAGAAATTGACGAGATCTGCTTATTTATTGTCGTCGCGATTGGGAATTGTTTCACTTTGAAAGATTTTTAGTTGAATTTTGAAGGCCTTTAAATAAAATTATCACATTTCAAGAGCAAAGCTAAAATTACAAAAATTGCCTAATGTGGAAAACTTCAGTAGTTTAAAGACGTCTAATTTTGTGAACTGTCTCGAGTTTAAATTGTAAACTGTGCATTAAGTTTTACTTCTTCACTTGGCGTACACTTGCATATTGAGATTGGAAGTTACGAACTTACTGGAAATATTATGGAGTTCTTCTATGAAGTCCAATGAACTTCTTATTGGCCATTAGGAAAATATAATTGTTCTCCTTGCCATTCTTCCTAGTAAAACAAAGAGAAACTCTACTTATCTAGTTGACGGCTGAATCAATTGTCGCATGAATTACCTGCCCGTTGCACTTCAAGGATTTTCCAAGGTTGTTTCAGGATATTCTCATCGATGCATACTACCATAAGAAAATCTCGACATTGTTATGACAATGACACTTATTCAGACCATATACAGGCGTGTCCCAACGTTTGTTTATTCCTTATCGCAAGGATTTCCATGCATGTACGTTTTATAGCTTTGCACCATAATTTCTGATAGAAGGTATGTGACAGTTTGTCATATAATACAGTTCACTCCCCAAGGGAGCATCAGTAGAAACTATTGACATCGATAAAAATTATTTTCTCTTGAATAACACAAGTGGGTAAAGTTACATTTTTTTGCGTCGAAACAAAAAAAAAGATACAATGAAGTAATGACTACTTTAAAATCGGGCTAAGGGTTACAATTTGTTTTGTTTTTTTGCTTATCCAGATGGGTTTACATACAATTCTAATAATATATATATATTTGTTTTGAGCATTCGAAACAATAAAGACTAGGAATTCGTTTATAGGACTAAATTCGATATTAGAACAATTCGTACAACACGCCAATCTCACTTCAGATCCGCCAATACGCGATTTGTGGATTAGAGTCATTTTTTGGGATTTCAACAAGAATGAAGTTTGGATCATTTGAAACAATGCATCCTCCGAATTATTTTAGTCGGCTATCTGGGGTCGATAACGATTCGCGACTCTCTCATTTCACATTTTAGATATGAAATGTGATACAAAATAATTTTAATGGAACCTGGTATCAATTTTCAATTTAATGTTAGCAAACCAAACAAGAAGAAAAAACAAAATATTTTTGTAAGAACGCAAAAGAACTTTTAAAAAAGAATCCCGGTTTAAAAGAAGCGCCATGCTTTTTTTCACCGTGAACCTCATGTATAATTTATTAAAGCAGCATTTTCAATTTATGCTAATCATGTTTTAAGGGCCGTTCATGAACTGCGTCACTCCTTTCATAAAAAAATGTTGTCTTCGATTTCATTTGATAAACGCCTAAAATGTAACAGAAAACACACAAGCCTAATATTGTAACAGAATCTAAAGCCAACAATTACTCCTCAAAAGAGGGGAAATAGGATAAATGTTGACGAAAATAGAGAAGTAAATTCCTCTCAATAAAATTAATGTATAGGTACCATATTGATTCAATACAAAATCCTTAAGATTTCTAGTCGAAATATATTGTATTTTCAACAAAACAGTTGAATTTTCAAGGACAAAAGATTAATTGTTCACCCAAAGAGATGAATTTTTAACATTAATTTTCTACCAAGACAAATAATTGTTCAACCAACTAGTTGAACTTTCTCAAAAACAATAAATATGATTTCTTAACAGATTTTTTTAATTTGTAACCGCAAAGCTGAATTATCGACATACAAAGGAAATTTTCAAACAAATAGTGGAATTTTTAACAAAAACAAAATTAATTATCATCAAAATTGTTGTATTTGCAACAAAGTAGTTAAACTTTTGACTAAAAGGGATGAATTTTCAACACGGCTAATATAAATCAGAATAAGAATGTCTTGCAATGTTTGGAAAAATGAAGATTAGTAATTTAGAAAAATCTATTATTCCATTATTTGTTTGGAATTCATCCCTATTGGTTAAATATCTAGAATTTGTTGAAAGACTGAACTATTTGTTGAAAATTCATTTTTTAGTTGAGAATTTATTTTTTATGTCAAAACACATCTTCTTAACTGAAAATTCAACTAATCCATTTTTGGCTGGAAATTAAATTACATTTTTCATTGATAATTCATGTTCTTTGGTGGAAAATTTGACAACTTGGTTAAAATTTGAACAAATTGGTACAAATTGGTACAAAATTATTTTATTGTTTCAAGATATCACTATTTTGTTGATTAATTGGTTTTAGTTGGTCTTATAGTTGAAATTCAGTTGACAATTAAACTATCAATTTTTTTATTGAGAATTCATATTTTGGGTTAAAGTCGGGTTTTTTTATTTTAAAGTTGAAATCTTTCTTTGTTTGAAATATCAACTATTACGTTTTTCTTTGACAGCTAACCTTTGTTTATTGAAAATTCAGCAACTTGGTTGAATGTTGATGTGCTTTCTTGAAAATTCATTTTTGTTTAATATTCATCACTTTTAGTTATCTCTGTTATATTTTAATTTGTTGGACCACCCTCATGCACATATGACTTGTTTACGTTCCTTTTGAGAAAGCAAGCTTTGAACTATTATGACTTCGGAATTTCGAGCAAATGAGAAATCTTTGGGCTGGTGCATTGCAAATGAGCACCGATGTTTCCGCCATGGAACCTTTGATTATTGTCACAAGCGAACCGTAACAATGCGAACGAGGATCTATTGACGGTTTCCGGGATCTACGATCGATTATATGTTTGCTGCAAGTCCTTTGTATCGCAACAATATCCTCTAAAGACTTGTGCAAGTTTTCCATGCAAGCTGGAAGCTTGAAACTTTATACTGTATAAAACGTTTGAGAAGAAAAAAATCCTCAATTTATTCGGAAGCGCGATCTGGAACCGACTGAGACGATTTACACAAATAGTATGAATTAAAGTGGTGATTCTCCTGAAAGGAAGATTAGAAAGTGTTAGATCCGTTCAAGCGATGAGTTTCCGCAAAGAAAAATAGTCCGTATCGTCGGGCTTTGAAATCACATAATTTCAATACTCTTTCATCAGATAATAACGTACAAGCTTCGATAATTTCAAAATATAAGTTTTGATCATCAATCGGTGGCTCAAAAACTTAATTTTCCAAATTTCCTGATTGCACCCTGACCAATTTTTCATTTTACCTGACCATTCATATTCAAAGGCCAGCATTTTGATCTTGTACAATTTTTAACATCGAATCTTTCATAAACGTAATAAAACAATAAAATTACAGCTTAAGATTTGAAAATTTCAAATTCATGAAATAATTTATTTCCACTAACAAAAAATGAATCTTCAATCCAAAAGGACCAAATGATCGAATTTTTTATTGAAAAAAATTAAAGTTCATCTAAAATCGTTGATTTTTCTACCTAATAGTTGAATGTTTGAACGAAAAAGACAAACTTTTTAGAAGACAGTTGAATTTTTAACAAAAAGAAGAATTCTTAAAGAAAAATGTAACAAGAGTTGATATTTCCAGAAAAAAACTGATTTTCATCCAAATAGTTAAATTTTCAACCAAGGCGTTGAATTTTCAACAAAATAATTAAATTTTTAACAAAATAATTGAAATCTTAACCCACACAATTGAATTCTAAAAAACTGTAATAGTTGACATTTTAACCAAAAAAATAAGAAATGTCTACCAAAAGAGATGAATTTTAAGACCGGAAAGTCACAATTTTATACAAGAAGATAACTTGAAAACTTATACTTCAATTTTCATTTAAAGAGATAAATTTTCAACTATAAACGAAAAAGGTAATTTTTAACAAAACATTTGCATTTTTGATCAAAAGACAGGAAATGTTTAACTAACATTAGTTTTCTATCCAAAACGATGAAATTTTAACTGAGAAAGAGAAATTTTCAACGAAAAATGGAAAATTTACATTCTTAGTAGAAAACTCAATTTTAAAGCATAAAATGAATTTTTACCGAAGTCATCCAACTTTTACCCAAGTAGTCAAATTTTCCATTGAAAAAGATCAATTTTTAACAAAATAATTCAAATTTCAACCAAAACAATTAATTTTGACTACTAAAAAATGACTTTTTAACAAATTGGATCAACCTTCAACCAAAAAAAATAGTCAATATTTCAACCAAAAAGATTTCAATTTTAAATAAAAAGCAGTAGAATTCCACCAAAAAGACGAATTTTCAATTAAATAGTTAAGTTAACAACCAAGAGAGATTTCAGTTGAATTTTCAAAATCCTCAATGTTTTCCTTGACTATTAATATTTCAATAACCGAATCACAATCTTGTAAGATTGTTAGTATAGAATCTTTTACAAACGGAATAAAATGATTTGAAATTAAAATGTAAAAATTTCTATTGTATTATCCTTAACAGTTATATAAAGTACCTTTCGTAGAAATCCTCTGAATTTTCAAGATTTTGTTTTTTTAATTTCTGACTTGTTTAGCACTTTCCCCGTGGGCTAAAATTTCCTGCATTTTCCATATTTTCCAGGTTTTTCCTGCCCTACAGCCACCCACTTTCTTTAATATATTCCTTGAATGAAATTCTGATTTTTCGGACATTCTCAAATGATCCAATTATATACATATTCCCTGGATATGAGCACAGTTTTAAATAAAAATGGTAGCTGTAAATCACAGCGTCGACAGATTTCAAAAATCAGGTCAAATTTTATTCTGGACAATTTTAACATGAAATACAATTTTAGAAGTTTAATTCATCTTCTTTAATTCCAAGTTGTTTATTATTAAATCCTCCCAGTTCAAAATGGATTCTGAACGTCTTGAATCGGAATGTTCACATTTAATTTTACCTTTTTCAATGTTTAAATTTCAAATGACATATTTCTACTATTTTAGTATGGTTATTTTATAATTTTAGGTATCAACAATTTAAAATGTTCTCAATTTTTAAACGCTTTAAGCATCTTAATTAATGTTAATGTCTTGCCAAAATTGAAATTAGTTTGATTTTTAGATCAAGAAAAGTGTTATAATTTTGAACCAATTTTGTTACTATGTGCAGAACACAGTGTAGCGTAGTGTAGTGTGGATCGTTTCTAATTTAGACTGGCTTCATGTTGAAAGTTAAAGGATACCATTTATAATTTTACAGTTTAGAAAGTTTGAATTATTACATTTTTCAATTTGCAATTGTATATAATTTGAATCACTCAATAATTTGAACTTGAAGTCGTTGAAATGCAGTCGACGTGATGCCAATAATTGATTTTCATATTGAAATCACACTGCGCAATAAATATTAGATTTTCCTTACATTTTCTCTGTCATTTATTAACAATATTTTGCTCTAATTACTGAAACTCAATTAACCCCCTTTTCATTATATAGGAATATTAAATCCTCGATTAAATCCAATTTGACATCGTGGAATAAAGCAAGGTATATAATTACGCGCTTCAGGAGATCCATCCAATAATAACCCGCAGCATCACCTGTCACTTAACAGGTATCATGGACAGGTACATACACAACTATACTGTCTCCTCAGAAAATTTCAGACGAGAAATTTACCGCAAGAGAAAACTAATGATTACTTTAACTCTAAGGTATAACATTTTAGAAAAAAGTCGCATCAAAAGTTTCATTAACATTCTTTATAATATTGTTTTTGCGGGAAAAAACTACAAAGTGTGTTATTGAAAGTGGAACTCGGAATATGGCATGGGTGTGCCAGCAGAAATATATTATTTGTTACAAGTATTATTTTGTTTCCTCATGGAGAAATTCCTTAGCAGAAATTCTATTGTTATGACGAACAAGACTTCTCGTCATGAGTTTCCTCTAGATTATTCATAATTATTTGTGTAGGATCTTGAATTATATGCATAATATTTGTACATATTATTTCAATTAATTTAAGTGACCTACGTTAAATTCCCAATAAACAATCATCATAATCTTGATACAACATTACTGCGAGTAAATTTGGAATCATCCGCATTGATATTGCATTTATCAATTTTCACTTCCGTTAATATTTTCTGATAAAGTATACATGAAGCAATATTGCAGTATTAATTAAACTGCATAGTCGAATAAAATTTGAGCTTCATTTTCAGTATACTTGGTAATATGAACTGTTAATGGTCATTAAGAATATTGTTTTCTAAATGATTATACACACGCGGAGGAAAATAAAACAATGAATAAATATGCTAGTAAAAAGGCCACCATTTAAAATCTACTTTGGATAGAATGTATTAAATCAATATATGTAATTTCTCAATATTTCAAATATTTGTATTAGCGTAAGTATGTCTGATATTCACGAACTTTTTCCACTGGGAATACTTTCACAATAGAAATGGAAACAAATCGAATGTTTATGCTGCGATGCTCAAAGAACTATGTATTTACTTTAGAATGTGGCATATCCGTAGAAACGAAACGTGAAGGAATTTGATGTTTTTGAAATAATTGAGGTCATTATAAGGAACTGTTGCCTCAGTGTTTTAAAAATACGCAATTATATCCGTATGATTAACCTGTAATTTGTAAATAAAAAGTATACAATTATTTTCCAGGGTTATTGGGCAGTTGGGTCACAAAAGCACGCAATATTTAAACAAATATTTCGTGAACGACAAACAATTATTTTAAAGGCGTGCATGTTGCACGTTTTTATCCATATTGCAAGAAGAAGAGGAACACGAGTTTCATTAAATATAGCAAATAAAATTTGATCAGAATAAAAAAAAGAAAAATTAATCTATATGAAAATCTTGGATCATAGAGTTAATCATTTTTGTAAATAAATAATTCAATTGTTATTATTTGTATTTCAAAACCACCAATATTTACTTCATGATTTATTGTTTGATCCTGAAATTATCGACAAAGATGGTAATGTTGGTACAAACGAAATTATTTGGTGAAATTAAATATTCATCTTTATGCACACGAATATTCTAAAATCTTAATTCTTTACTTACAAAATTTTTAATGTAGAGCGCGCAGTCCTATCAAAATAAATTCAGTGATGGAGCACGAATGGAAAAACAGATTTTTAAGAGAAGATTTTCGGGATATAAATTTTGGTTGAAAGTTTGAAAAATATACACAGGCTCACATAATACGTGTGTGTGTGTGATAAAGAGCGCGCCACGAAGGAAACTCTTTAAAACTTGAAAGTGCGCGCGTCCGCTGGCTATGTCCATACAAAACTGGCTTACAGAATTCCCGCTTGGAATGCCCACGAGGAACGGTTTTCAACCATGCCTCCTCGACAATCCACCGCAGCAAGGCATCTTCGCCTTCAGCAGATCAACCACATTCACGTTTGGTTTGTGAGACGTTCCGCTCTCCAACATGTTTGTGCATACTCAATCCATAAGCAAATGCCTGCCTATACAATGCACTCAATATAAGTGGAAAAAGACTGATCTTCTCTTTCATTTTCCTGAACCGATTGAATCAAAATGCAAAAAAAAAGGTGATTTGATTCAACACACGATGTTCAGTAGGATGGTCAAAAAAGATAATGATGGATTTGAGACGATTTCGAGAAAATTCGAGATTTTCTTGAAGCACGTTCAGGTGAACTTAGAACTTCATGGAAATCTCCATCTGAATATGTGTCAAGAAAGTCTTGAATTTTCTCGAAAACTTCTCGAAAGCAACACTATAAAAAATTACATTGCAATTTAATTTTTTTTTAATTATCATGCATATCACCCGTCAAATTTATTTGAGATCCACAAAAATGCGTTTTCTTAATAATGTTAATAGGTCCCACAAGCCCCATGAAGTTTAGCACGTATTTCCCTTGTGAAAAAAATATGGTTTTGTAAATTTTATTGAAAATTGTCAATATTACATGAATAGTTGTCACTTGATATTTCTCTTCACAATCAGCAATATGTAACGAATACAAAATTACTTTTTGAATTTGTCTTCCGTAAGTCTGTTTTATAGGGTCCGGAAAAACCCCATAAGTGCAAAATTGGTTTCAGCGTGTTTTTGGCATAATTTTGTTTCCATTTCTTTTAGTACAAATTGTTTCTAATGCATTAAATACGACTTTCTACTAATAATAAGATGTTTAAATAAATTGTTTAAACTATTTTTAATAGCTTAGAGCCATTTTTTCCTAGAATAGAGCTAGAAAATCTCGGTTCTTCATGAATTTTCCAACTATATTTTAACCTTTTAGTTAGAGTGAGTTAATTATGAATTCAAGTTAACAAAAATTATTATTTAAATTAAGTATCATTTCTAATAATATTCTCTTTAAAGAGTGATATAAATTTGGCAGTTTTCCTTCAATTTCCCACTTTTTGTCCACGTTTCAATTACAGTGAAGCAATAATTAGTTCAGGTTAACAAACATAATTGTTAAAACAATTTATTATCATTTATGATTTTATTGGCTTTGAATGATGCTAGAAATTTGTGTTTTTTTCTGAAACTTTCAACTTTTTGTCCACAGTTTACCTAATGAGGTAATGATGAATGCAAGATAACAAACATATTTGTTAACCATATAATTTTTGTACTAACAAAAATAATAAATTCAAATAATTTGTTTTGTTAAATTGCATTGATTATTACTTCATCCTAAGTGGAAAGTGGACCAAAAGTTGAAAATTTGTTTAAAAACGCAACTTTCTAGTGTTGTTCAAAGAGAATACCACTGAAAATAAGAATAAAATATTTAAAAAATTATGTTCGTTAACTTTAATTAATTATTACCTCAATCTATTCGAAGAGTACGTAAGTGAACAATCTTAGAATAGACCGAAAATTTTTAGCATTATCCAAAGAGAGTTTTATTAAAAATAACAAAGTATTGAAACAACTATTCTAATTAGCATTAATATTGATTATTACCGCGTTCTAGCTGAAAAGTTGGAAACAAGTTGACGAATGCTATACAAAATTGCTATAAACAATGATACACTGTCTAAAACCCTTATACAAAAGCACAGTGGTAAGCATACTTACCACATGATTTTTTGCAGTTTTTCCGGTATAAATAAGTTGCTTTTGGCACTATAAGATTGGAAAAAAAATTTTTTTCACTCTCACTAAATTATTGGATGCAGACAAATCTGTCTTCATACATACAAAAAATGTACGCTTGAAACGATTAAACGATTTACTCGAACATCTGATTATCAGTAGAAAGTAGTAGTTAATGTATGATGAACAATTTGTACTACCAAATGCAAACAAATAATAATTAATGCCAAAAAATAGCAAACGCGAACTTTTCACTTATGGGGATTTTTTGGGACCCTATAAAACAGACTTTGTTTTCTTATGGGTCCCAGCTGAATAAGTTATATATAGTTTATATATAGTGGGAAAAACACTAATATTTTTCATTTATTTTATACAGAAAAATGTATAAAACAAATTAAAGATATCATTTTTTGTCCACTATATATACACTATATAAATATACGGGAAATATACGGGTTACACTTCATGGGGCTTGCAGGAAAAGTGAATATCATTAAAAAAACGCATTTGTTCTCTTGTGGATTGGAAGAAATTCTTTTTGTGGGGCGGGGGGGGGGGGGGGCTAGGTAAGAAAATTCAAGAGAAGAAATGTCGACCACCCTTACTTTCAGTGTCTACGTTACGAAATGAACTGAATAACAAATTAGTTAAGAGAAATTATGATATATGGCAAGCTGTCTCCTAACCAGGAAGACCAGGAAAGTTACCGTGAATTAAATTTCGAGCCAGGAATTACATCGCAAGTTCTGAAAACTAATGAAGATTATGAATTTTCTGTACCATGAATTTTGTATATCAAAATTTCCAAATAAGTAATTTCACTTAAGGCCATGTGACGAGTGGGTCACGTGATCAGATTCCTACCTTACCGACACTTTTTTTATTTGTAATCTTATGTTCACACGAATAGCCACATCGAGTTGAAAATTTGGGATAATAAATAAGAAGCACTGTAACGAAAAAATACCGGTACCGACAATCAAATTTTTGGGAACATTTTGAATGATTTAGGTTTTATTTTGAAGGGATAATTTCAGATTTTGAGGATTTTCAACTATTTCGAAAAATAATCTGGAAGATTTTAAGATCATTTTTTTCATTTTGCAAGATCTACAAAATTTTGTAGGAAAACTGAATTATTTCTATAGATATTTAAATTTTTTAATATATTCAAAAATATCTTCAATCATGAGAAGATTTGAAAATACCGCAAGCCAAATGTAGATTTTCGAAATTTAAAAAATAAGAAGCTTCTTAAGAATTTTGAAATTTATCAAGAGAATAAGAAACTTTTCTTAAGACTTCTGAAAAAAAATTTCATGAGTTTTTATTTTGAAAAATTAACATTAAGTAAATATTTCAAAGCAAAACACCATTTCAAAAGATTTCAAAAATCGCCAAAAAAATCTGGAAGATGCAGAGGTGATTCTTTTAATTATATAGAAGTTTCTTTTAATTTTAAGAAGAATACGATCCATTTTGAAAAATATATTTAAAAGATTTAAAAGCTCATGAAGGACTTTTTTCTCATTAAAAAAAATCTGATCATTTAAAAGATATTTAGAAGGTTCAGAAGTTCAAAAAAATGCAAATACAGTTTGAAATTTGGAAAGATTTTTAAAAAATTTGAACAAAATGTGGGTTTTCAAAGATATCGAAATGAAAATTTATAAGCATTTTAATTTTGAGAGTTCTTAAAGAGAAAATTGAAAGTGATTTCAAAACATTCCAAATGATTTCCTAAAATTTCAAATGAGAATATAAAAGGTTTTTGAAGTAAAATGTAAGAATTATTTACCAATTAGAAGAACAAATAACAACTTTCATGTTAACCAAATCTGCGCAGATTTAATCAGCACCAAAATTTACAAAAATATTATTTGGTTTAAATATAATAAGAAATTAAATACCCTAAAATTAACCATGGAAAATCTTATACGTTGAATGGTTTTTATTCCTCCTTCTATAGTAAGAGTAGATTTGATATTTAAAACGGAGGAAAAACGAGAAATAACCGGGAATTTGGTGGACGAAAAATAGTATACAGGATGTATGGGTGATTTGCAAAAATATTTCAATTTTGGTTTTCAAATTACGAGTGAATTTCAGTTCTAAATAGTTAAATAATTGCTATCAGTCACATTTTTTGCATTTACAATAACTGTTATGAAAATGCTAAAAACTGACTACTTTATGACAAAGAAGGTATGCTTAACTGTAATTTTTTAAGCTTTACCTTTATCGACTAAGAAAGTTGGCCACCATATGTGTTGTCATACTTTGAATGGATCAAAAATGTTCCACGACCATCGAATAAACATCGAGGGACATAAAAATTGAAATCTACCTGAAATTTGCCTATATAGATCACTTATTTTAGATAAAAATTGGATCACCACTTGCCTGGAAAATATGAGTCAAAATTAATTGTTGAGGAATCGCTTCATTTTATGCTAGAAAACAATTATATTTATTGTAATGTATGGAATGCAGATTTCCGGGCTTCATGAATTAAAGACGTAACAAAATTTAATTGAACTAATTTGAAAGAGAAGTCATAGAAATGATTAGGTATTCCTGTGGATCATTTACTCAAGGTAGATGTGTTATAAAAAGTGGAAATATTAAAAAAAATTTAATAGAAAATTTGTTGAAATACTCCTTTTTCTGTGTGTCGGAAACAATTGAAAATGTATTGTTTGCATTGCACCGAAAAGGTATTTCCTGAGAAGATTGAACTGAAGGGCTACACCGCAGAAGGGCGTAAGTTCCAAAACCTGAATTTTTCAGAAGCAAAAAACTGTTTATCTTTTGCGGAATTAGTTTTAAACAAATAAACGCAAAAACGGTTTGAGGTACTGCTAGGCTTTGTCGAACCGAGTAACGAAAATTTTGAAAGGAGCAATCATCTCCGAGAAAACCTTTGTCAAAGGGACGACATGTAAGCAAAAAACTTCAATTTTCACTCATAAAAAGTAACGTAACTATTTTATTTTTGAAATAAAAAAAAAAAAAAAAAGTACCTTCGAGCTGCTGGTTATCTCTATTGAATCGCGAGAATAGGACTCCAAAAAAATAACCTTGTGCGAGAAAACCCTTGTAAAATAGCATCGCATCCTAAAAATTCAAATTTCGACACCTAAAAGGTTGCGTAACTGTTTTATTTTTGCATTTAGAGAAAAAACAAGAAAGTGCTTTCGAGCTATTACATAACTCTATCAAACTGCGAAATAAATATCCTAAAAGAAGCAGGCAAATCCGAGAAAATCCCTTATCAATGGTGCGGGGAGTCCTCAAAAACAAAAATATGGACACACAAAGAGTTGCATAACTTTTTTAATTTTTGAAAAAATTTAAAAACAAAAAGTGCTTTCGGGATATCACCTAGCTCTGTTGAATTGTGGAAAGAACAGGCAAAAATATTAAATTACTTTGAAAACAAAAAAAAACGAAACATGGATTTTGACCCACTCCTAAATCGAACCGTACCATAATCTTTTACAGAAATATGAGATAGGTGAAAAACATTATTTTAGGCCAATAAAACGCATTTCCAAAATTTGGCACTTACGCCCTTCTGCGGTGTTGTCCTTCAACTATTGAATACAGAAAATAAAAAAAATTGTGAAAAAGACATTATTCATTCTCAGTAGTTTTACAAAATCCTTCATAGATTTTGCGATGTATAGCTCTAACAGCTTTCAAAATTTTCAAAAGCATTGCTTTGGATTTTTAAGAAATAAAATTTTTTTCTATAGATTCGAGCGATTGCCAAAAAGTTTCCCCCTTTAAGTCCTATTCATTTCCCACTTTTCCTTTGAGTAATACGTTTTTCTTTCAACATCAGCTCAATCAAGTACTCACATCAAAGCGCAATTTCATAAGGTCTGAACGTTTTTCCTGACTCTGATGAAAAATTATAAATGAAAACGTAGGCAAAATTTTTTGTCACGCACCTGTCCCAAACTATTGAAAATATAAAATTGCTAAAGAATATTCACACCATTTTTTAAATATTTGAAATTTACAGATATCACTTATATTGAGTTAAAAAGAATGCAAATGAAGAGTAGAGTTCAATATTCTAGAGTTGAGGATCTTACTAAATAACTTGAATGTCTGTTCCACAAGTTTCTTATTCGGCCAGGCTGCATTGCTATTTCATGATAAAACTCTGAAATAATTATCCAAATTAGTTACAATTGAGGCTAAAATTGCTAATTTTATACTTATAACATAGGTTTTAGTATAGCTGTTGAAATTTGATTTATGAAATTTGATTCTAAATAACTGTTAATAATGATCACTATTTTGCGTAATATTTTTATTTTTTTCAATTTTTTTATCATAGTCGCATGTCCTGCCACGCAAAAACTAACAACATGTAGAAATTATATCCATCACAAATAAATTTCTTGATCTTCTAGTTTGATATTTGCATACTCTCTTGAGTTCCCTTGAATTAAAAAAAAAAAAAATTATTTCAGGCGAATGGGAATGTTATTTATTTTTGAAAATCTAATTGGCTGTGATGGTCAAGCTTTTGGCAATCACTCAGATAAATATAATAAATGCAAACAAAGAAGAATTTAGTGATTTATTTCATTTACAAAAAGCGGATTTTCAGCATTCAGAAGACGTGTTTGATAGAAAAAAAAATATTTTTTTGTCATCCCATCCTACTTTACCAATTTAGATTGAGGAAAAAACATTTTTTGACAAATTTTGAAGCAGAAGATGTTTAGTACTAAACCTATAGAAATGAACACGAGAATTGTCAAGAAAATAAGAATAATATGTGGGCGTCCGCATGAAAATGGCCCTTATGACCGGCATTGAATTGCATGTAGCTTAGTCCCATAGTCGGATAAATTCCGAGCATTTTCGGCTCAAAACTAACCCTCTAAGTGAAAAAACGAGTCACGAGGGCCTTTTTGAAGTTGGAACTTCAAAAAATCGGTTTTCGAGAAAAGCACATTTAAACTTGGCGAGTGCCATGAGCACACGTGTTATACTTTTTCTTCGAACATATGAAATATACCTACTTCCGGTTACTTTCTCGATATAAGTATAGACCCAATATATCCACTTTAGGTCCCAGTCTCATCCCTCACTCAAACCAGAAAATAATAATTTTGAACTCAGCGTAGAAAAAGGGGAATAACTGAACTAGAACCGGCCATATTGGTCCTTTTCATGCCGACGCCTACATAAATACATATTGTATGAGAAGGGTACATAAATTATTTTTTTTAAACCAAACTTTCATAGAAATTGATATTGCTATGATCTTGAATATATTTTATACTTCAATTTTACCTTTAAGATTTACAGATGGCTGCAAAATATTATTATGATTTTGAAGGCAGTTTTTTATTGTAGAAAAAAACATCGATATTATTGTTTTTTTTTTGTATCGTAAAGAGATTTCTCGAGTGCATTGAACTATTGTATAAATGCTCCAGGAAGATCGTTGTATGAGATTGAAGATGTTCGTGCAGAAATTACATTTATGCTCAGATGAATTATGCAGATCGATTCACCCGCAATCAGCATATTAGAAATTCATTATACCATCATTTGACGGAATGATACGGGAATAATCCTCGTCTAATTTAGATAAACTTATTGCCAGACATTTTTTTTTATTCAATTAGAACTTATCTGAATGAATAAAAGCTGTTAATTTCGTAAGTAAATCATGTTGAATTTCCTTGATATTAAATTCTATAACAGGAATGTATTTAATGCAATTAATTTAAAACTTTAATTTTAATTTTGAAGATTTATCTCTTTAATTATCTGCTGCATGCGTAAACTTTTTGTTGCATATATACAGAAGAATAAGGAATTAGATAAATATCAAATGTGAGTCACGCATAGTCGAAAATAGATATTTTATGTGTGACACTGTTCCGAAGGCGTGTATATATACGTGATATGTACCGTTTACTATGGTGCTCATAAAATTGTGATCACGTCCAACCTCTTTCAAGACTGTGTCATTGTGCGCCTTCATTGGACGTATATGTACATACGTTCCAAAAATATTTTTTTGTAGAACGTGCCCTAAATGCGAATCATAATGCTTATATCGAAATTTCTGAGTAGTAACTTAACACGTACGTAAAGAAATATTTACATACCAACTTACTTTCCTTATTTCACAATTTTCGAATTTTCATTTTCGTTTATTCTTATATAATCAAATAATCAAACAACACACATAATTATTTGAAGATATGATGTATTGCTATGACATATGCCAATTTTACGAAATCTCTTATCCAATTTTGAACGCATGAAATTGTTTATAAACTCTTGTCAAAAAATACGTTTTGAAAATACATGTATAAGATAGTTCGAACTTTCTATAAGCCATACGATTTAAGAGAACAGCGTTTAAAAAAATAAATACTTAATTTGATGGTAAAAATTTCAAAGTATATTTCTAATTAATTCAAATGTATATGCAAATTGAAGATGTAACACGAATATTAACGAATGGTGCTATTAGATTAGTCACTTGATATTCAATTGTTATCCTCGAGACTTAATAATAAGTGACCACAATGGAAACATGTGACCAATTCAAAGGCGCGTTTCACTGCCATTAGAGCTGAATATCTTCAATTGTTTTCTTAATATTTTCTATTTAACTTTTGCTTGTCTAATTTGAATAGAAAATTTACTTTTTTGGGGGGAATCAGCCGAAAAATTGCAAACCTCTTAAAAATAATATCGAACCAGACACTCAGTTCCCCAATAACTTCTACATTCGCTTTACTACCTATATATATTGTTCTTATTGCTTGTAAGAACTATTCATTGACTCCGTACTCTTTAAGGACTTTCCAAAGTTTACTTCTATTCACCTTGACAAATGCATTTTCTGAGTCAAGAAATGCATAGAAAACTTTATTTCCTACTCTAAAACTTTTTTCTGTTATCTGTCCATTAAGCCATTTCCCTTTCGGGGTAGGCGTGACTTGCTCGGTTGGGGAATAGTAAACAGGTGAATAGGTATAGAGTAGGTTGGTATATGGGCATAAGGTATATAGGAGTTTTATAGGTGTTAGGGATAGGTGTTTTAGATCGATCTGGAATTCTCGTGTCATTTATTTAGATGACACGTTCATTCCGCAACACTGCTCCGACCCAGGTTGCTGATCAATCTCTCTAGCGATCACCCCAAGTGAGGAACCTCACAAAATTGTTATGTATGGTTCCCCACTTGGGCCCATTAGTATCCAAAGTCTCTGTTTCAGGCGCCATTCACACTATTGTCACTCTGTTTACAAACTATTTGTCGCCACACATTTCTGTCCTGGCATACTACTCTAGCTTCCTTCACGTCCATGCATTTCTTCACGCAAGCTCTTCTGTTCCTATGGCTTCTTACGTCTCTTCGGATTAATGTCTCATTCACAGATTCTGACCATTCTTTCGGCGGTCTACCTCTGGGCATTCTACCATTTACTTTACCTTTATACACTTGCTTCGTCAGTCGTTCATCTTTCATTCTTTCAAGATGTCCGAACCACCTTAGCTGATTTCTTTCCCATATGTCAACTAGTGTCTCTTGTGTACCACATTCTTTGAGGATTGTCTCATTTCTGACTTTGTCCATCAGTGTTTTCCCGCATATTATGCGGAGAGGTTTCATGCCGATCGCGTTGATTTTGCTCCTGTCCTTTTCTTGACAGGTCCATGTCTCGCTACCGTATAGTACAGTTGGTACGAAGATAGAGTTATGTATGGCCATTTTAGCTTTTTTTGATATGTTTTTATTTCTGAGGATGGATCCTGCTCTACCGATAACCTGCTTACCCTTATTTATGCGCCTATCTAACTCCCCATCTATTTTTCCGTCGCTAGTGAATAGGCTACCCAGATATACGTACTTGTCAACTTGTTCTAATCCCTCACCATTTAGGACAATGTTGCACATTGTTTTCTCGCTTTTTCCCTCAAACACCATGATTTTCGTTTTATTCACGTTAATTTTGAGGCCCATGTTCTCCATGCTTGTATTTAGTTTATTCAACATTCTTTGCAAGTCCTCGATTGATTCTGCCATAAGAATCTTGTCATCTGCGAAAGCTAACCCACGTACCTTGACGGTTTCGAGATTTACACCTTCTTCGTCGAAGAGGGCAGTTCTTAGACATTTATCCATGAATATGATAAATAGCCACGAGGACATAACGCATCCTTGCTTCACCCCTTGCATAATATCGAACCAGTCGCTCAGTTTCCCATTTACCCTTACACTCGCTTTACTGCCTGTATAAATTGTTTTTATTGCTTGTAGGAGCCCTCCATTTACTCCATACTCTTTAAGGATTTCCCAAAGTTTAGTTCTATTTACCTTGTCGAATGCTTTTTCTAGATCAATAAATGCACAGAAAACTTTCTTTCCTACTCTCAAGCTTTTTTCTGTGATCTGTCTTAGGCTAAATATCTGATCTGTACATGACCTTCCTGGCATAAATCCACATTGGACTTCCCATATCTTCTCTTCTGTAATTTCCATTACCCTACGGATAAGTATTTTTGAGTATATTTTACTTACGGTACTTAGTAGGCTGATACCTCTGTAATTACTGCAGTTGCTTTTATCTCCTTTTCTTTTGTATATTGGTACGATAATCGCTTTTCTCCAATCGTCTGGGACTTCTCCCGTTTCGATACATAAATTTATTAATTCGCACAACCTGTGAGGTATGTACTCACCACCGTATTTAAGCATTTCAGCGCTAATATTGTCTATACCCGCAGCCTTACCGTTTTTCAAGTTCTTAATTATATCTCTGACCTCAGTGACACAGACTTTTTCAATTGGGTTTTCTAGTGCATTATGTTCTATGTCGCAGTTTTGTTGCCCTATATCTTCACCTCCTAATAGTTCTTTAAAAGAATCTTTTAAAGCGTTTACTATCCCGTCTATATCATATAGCATTTCGCCTTTACTGTTTCTCATGCTAGCAAACTCTGTACTTTTACTTTCCTTCAACTGTTCAAATTAATTACTTTTGTGTTATTGATACATTTCGTATTAACAAAA
>CAKNXH010060287.1:137383-168563 GCA_932178445.1 Andricus quercusramuli
TTAATTTTTAATCAAAGAAGATGAATTCTCAACGAAAATTGTGATAGTAAATATTTTACCCAAAAGGGATTTTAATTTTGAAACAAAAAAATTTGAATTCAACCGAAGAAGATCAATTTTTAACAAAGTATAGTTGAATCTTTAACCGAAAAGACGAATTTTCAATAAAATAGTTGACTTTTTATCAACCGAAAAGAATCCTTCCTAACAAAATTGTCTAATTTTCAACAAGCTAGGTTGCTTCCACTAATTTGTTTAGTATTCAAACAAAAACATGTATTTTGATTCAAGAAAATTCATTTTTCAGCAAAAAAAAAACAAAGTTTCAAAAAAATACATGAATATTTTTTTAATATCCCTAGTGAAAGAATGCTTGCAATAAAGTACGAAAGAACTAAAACCATTTTTTCCGGAAAGTACGACTTTTTTCCTTTATTTGGACGAATTTTGTACTTTTGTGTTGTATTTTATTGTACCAATGTTTGTTATCCTTGGTTGAAAACAAAACTTTTTGCCTGCAAATAAAAATTAAACAATTGAGACAGAATTCATCACGGTCATTTAACTTAAAAGATTCGAACTCTTGAGGTTACATTTTTTTAGATTATATAATTTTGATCGATTTTAAGCGAAAAACATTAATTTATGCGTCAAAAGGAGGGGTTTCGATAAGGCCCTTTATCGGCCCTCCTGGATCATATTGTTTATAGTTTATTATCGAGATCATTCTTATTTTTTTATAATGTGGAAAATATAAGCCTTCCAAAAATACATATACTTTTTGTGTTAATCGATAGGACCCTCATGAAAAAAGACGCTAAACTTCGCTTGCTTTGCAAATATAAGCCATTTTCGTAGTTTTCGCGATCTTTATGTAGTTATTTTGTATACAGCGCAACCGAGTAACAAAATGACTTTTACATATATGGTGCACAAATACATGAACAAATAAAATTCGTCGTGTTACTACATTGCGCTCATGGCAAAAAATAAATAAATTGAATTCTTGATGATATTTAATGACATACTAATTGACTGATTTTGCTATATTTTCTTTCCAAAACTTCAACTCAGTTCTCGAGAAGAAGATCGAAAGCAGTGCAATGTAGTAACACGACGATTTTTATGTATATAGTGGCTCAAGTATTTGTGCACCATATATGTGAAAATCGTTTTGTTACTCGGTTGCGCTCTATACAAAATAACTACATAAAGATCGCAAAAACTACAAAGATGGCGCATTTTTGCAAAACAAGCTAAGTTTAGCGACTTTTTTTATAAGGGTCTTATCGATTAACACAAAAAGTATATGTATTTTTGGAAGCCTTATATTTTCCACATTATAAAAAAAATAAGACCCCTTCTTTATTCTGAAAACTTTTTGAAAATTTTCCTAACAATTTTTGAGAAAAAAAATCATTTACAAATTTTGCAGGAATTTAATGAAAGTTTTGTTCTTATCTTGGGACTCGAATATTTCTTACAATTTCTTGAAAATTCTGAGAAAACTTAACAAATTTTCCTTAAAATCTTGCAGATTCTATTTTTGAAGTTTCGTAAATATTTCAAAATTAATTTTTCAAAAAAGATGCATTTTAGTTATTCTAGGAATTTTGATAACAATTTTTTATTATTTTGTAACCTTTAAAATGCTTTCAAATTATTTTGGAATCTTTTAAAAACTTCTTCCCACAACAAATTGTGAAGCTGTAAGATCTTTCTCAACTCGAGCTAGGGTAAAATCATAACTTCGTTCAAGTATGTTTGATAAAAAGATTAACCCTTAAATGGTAACGTCGGGTCACTCGTGCCTTGACCAAATCTTCTCCCCTTGCTAGCTTAGAGAGAAGCGTGGAGTTTATTTGATTATATTGTTTTAAAAAATGATAAAATCAGCAATATAGTGATTCATCCTTATACTAGGATAGTTGATGAAATTTCATGAATTTTGTGGAATTTTTTAGAGCACTTTAGAGCACTTTTCGAAGCGCCAGACACGAGTGATCCGACGATACCGTTTAGTTGTAATTGCAGTAATAAATATCATTGTTCGAAATCGAGAAAAAACGAAAAGTTTGTTTAATTATTTTCATGAACTTCATTTGTTCATAATTTATTATATTGTATACATTGTACCAGAGCTTTTTCATAGGGGACCCGAAGGAAATGTACAGCCCGGGGCCCGAGTTGCCTTAATCTGGCTCTGAATGAGATGCGTTCTGCTATAACTTGTATCATATTAAATAATTGATATACAGAAAGATTGTAAAAATTTTAACGATTAGTACAGCTGAAATTTCCATTTGAAATTAATGATTTTCGTGTGATAGAAATCATTTTGTATTAAAAATTCACTTAACTATTTTAAGAGTCTAATTGTCTGTAATTAGCTTAACATACTAGTAGTTTAATTCAAGTTTGTCTATTTTTAAATTGACCCGCCAAAAGTTTAATGGCCATGACAATCAATCACAATGCCGGAACACTAGTGCCACCTGAAGGCCTTTCTACCAAAGAGATGTTTCTTGGCTTTCTCGTTCATTTCCTCTTTGGGTCGCCTAGGAAAGTTGTGCTGCCTGTGCGTGCGAAGGTTTTGTTTCAGAAAAAGTAATTGAGTGTCCGTATTTTATCGTTTGTCTAAAATTTTATTCAATCTTCTTTTTTAACATGGATTAGTCATATGTTTGTCGATAAAATTTGTGAAAATCAATAAATATGGGAAGTTTATCGGAAGATAATGAACTGCTTGCAAGCCACGTGGAGAAGCGTCTCACGCCGGAAGAAATCGAAAAAATGCGTGCTCAAAATTCACGCTTGGTATCCGAATTTAAAGCAAATCAATTAGAGAGGGACGCGCAAAAGCATTGGGATTTATTTTATAAAAGAAATGATACGCGATTTTTCAAAGATCGACATTGGACGACTCGAGAGTTTGAGGAATTATTGAGGTTAGGAAGCGCTCAGGAGCATGTTCTTTTGGAAGTCGGTTGCGGGGTCGGTAATTTTATTTATCCTCTTCTTGAAGACGGGATTACTTTCAAAAAAATATTCGCCTGCGATCTCTCACCAAGAGCAGTCGAGTTTGTGAAGGTAAGTGAGGTTATGTTCGTCTCTAAGTAGAACAGAAATGTAAAATTTTTCCCGCAATTCAATTCAAGTTGAAACTTTTGGAGTTTTTTATAAGTTGAAAATTATAAATGTACAGTAGGAAAAATTGTTTCCCTTAATAATTCTTCAAGCAGACATTTGGCTTAAGGCTGTTGGAATCAGCTCTAACCCCAAAATTGTGGCTAAACGTACGGCTTACGCTAAATATGCGAAGAACTTGGTTAATTCAGGTATTTTCAGATGCTTCAATTGCTAATTTTGATGATTGCGAAAGTTTGGAACTTATAGGCTTCAAAATTCTAAAAAAAAAGTTAACCCTTCCAAGCTTTCTTGATATTTGTACAATCAACTTGAATGGTTTCAAATTTTTAAAGATTTGAATTTCATTTTTTCAAAAAACCTGAAAATTTGAGCAAATTCTATCCAAACATTTCCATTAAACATTCGTTTACAACTTGAAACGTCTAAATTTCCAAAACGAAGAACGTTCATAATTATACGATTACAAAGCAAAATCCACCCACATTGAACACTTTCTCCCCAGGGCCTTATAGAGCACTTTGACTACCACGATTTCAAAAATAAAAATATACAAGCTTGAGCAATTCAAATTGCAAATAATGAATAATTTCTGTTTGGTAAACTGTGTGTGAACTTGAAATTATCTATAATATATAAAGTTTCATTGAAATTATCATAAAGAAGAGAGTTTCTGATTTTTAAATCTCGAATTGTGATTTTGAGTGTTCTGAATTTATATTCAAGTGTTAAAAGGCTTTCTTATTTCAACTATACAATTTTGAATAATTTATCTTTGAAACTTCACATAGCTTCAGTACCAGCCAGAGAATTTATTAAACATCAAGCGGTATTTCTTTTAAAAAAAGAAGTGTGTATACAGAGGCAAAAACTGTTTGCTTCAATAATTTTTGCGAAAAATGACATATTTTAATGTTCCCTCCATAAGAAAAAAATGCATAAAAACGTACTGAGAATTTTACATCTCTAAGGATGGAATTTCTGGCCTTCATTTTTGAATTCTATATTAGGTAGAGAAAATAATAAAATTACATTCCAACCATTTTTGTTTAGAGCGTCAGAAGGAGCTCCAAAATCATGAAATTTGCTTCCTTTTAGTGACCAAAACAGCTATCAATTTTTTTTCATTAAAAAAAATTATTTTGTATATTCCTCTAGGCTGTTTTAGATCGGAAAATAATTTTTCTTTGTTTTCAATTTTATTTAAATACAACTTTAAGGCTAAAAATGTTTGTTCATCCCTAAACAGTGTTTGTTATTTATTGAGAAAAAGCCCTGAATTTTATGAAAGAAACCAAAAAAATTAAAGATACTATCGGGCTAAGCATAAAAACAGTTATAATTTTATTGCAATTAATGGTCTGAAATAGCCCTTAAATCTTTTTTCCTTGAGATAATATGCCACGGATTTCTTCTACAGTATAAAGATAAAGGGTATATTCTCAACCAGAAATAAATTTAAAATATGTATATCGGGTGTCAAGCAAAATATCGCGAATTTCGAAATGCACCAAAGTACACATAGTTTACGGATTGCTATAGTACATTTAAATGGATTTCGACCGATCATTAAATTTCTTTCTCTAAACAAATTTAAAAAAAAATCGTCTGAACTAAGCCTTTTTCTCATTATGGTATTCTGTAACAAAGAAATTGATGCCCTTTATGGAAAATGTTAGACATTCTTAAAACTATAATTAAAATTATTTTCTAAGACCTGTCCTTCCGTTAATATGTACAAAAAAGCAGGTTCTTAATATTCTGTTTACTTTCAGAGTCACAAACTTTATAACGCAGAAAAGATAGAAGCTTTTCAAACTGATGTTACAGTGGAAAATTGTTTTTCCAATATCGACATTCCAGTTGATATCGCTACCCTGATATTCATATTATCTGCAGTTCATCCAGATAAATTCAGGCGGTAAATATTTTATATCGATTATAGTATTTGCCTTTATTTTCCGAGAAGTGAATAATTAATCATATTTTTCATTGCAGTGTAGCGGCAAATTTGTACGAAAAATTAAGCAGTGGAGGTATGGTGCTTTTTAGAGATTATGGATTGTACGATATGGCGCAACTCAGATTCAAGCCAGGGCATAAAATCGCAGAAAATTTTTACGTGCGCCAAGATGGTACAAGGTACGTAAGAATGTCAATTGGATTTTTTTTGTTTAATTAAAAGATATTTTAGTCCTTACGCATGATGATTTCATAGTTCAACTGAATTATATTGAAGACACTTTAGCATATGTCTTTCGCTCCTATCTGATTTCTACTGTTTTTTAATCTTCATTATTAGTGAACTGAGGACAATTAAATTAAGGTCCAGTTTTTTTCAGAAGCTACTACTTTTCCATTGAAGAGGTAAAAGAAATTTTTACATCCAGCGGATTTGAAACTGTAACCTGTTCATATATTCAAAGACGGACAGTAAATTTGAAAGAAAACATCGATGTGCCGAGAATTTTTATTCAAGCTAAATTTAAGAAACCTTGAAAATGTAAGTTTTTCAGACATTATAAGTTTATATTTTTTCACATTTAAATATTCATTATGATGAATTCATAGTTCAACTGAATTATATTGAAGACACTTCAGCATATGTCTTTCGCTCCTATCTGATTTCTACTGTTTTTTAACTATATTATGAATAAACTGAAGACAATTGAATTAAGGGCCTGTTTTATTTTTTCCAGAAGTTACTACTTTTCCATTGAAGAGGTAAAATAATTTTTGAGATACAGCGGATTTGAAACTATAACCTGTTCGTACACTCAAAAGCGAACAGTAAATTGGAAAGAGAATTTCTGTTCTAGTGAAATTTAAGAAACCATGCGCACGTAAGTTTTTTTATTTGAGATTATATGTTTTAAGTTTACATTGCTTGATATTTAAATATTCTCTATGATGATTTCATAGTTCAACTGAATTATATTGAAGACACTTCAGCATATGTCTTTCGCTCCTATCTGAATTTAAGAATGAAACTAGTAAATTATTTTTGTTTCAAGTTCGGAATTATAATGGTACTTTTTGTTGCAGATTTACAGTAGATGGTACTTCTGAAATAGAATTTAGAATTTAAATACCGGCTCGATGGTATCTGCAATTTGAAAGCGGTCGGACGATTACATTAGGTGCGTTTATTATAATTAAAGATTATAAAATAAAAATATTTTCAATAATTCCAATTGCATCTGACGAAACTATTTTTTAATAACATGGAGAAAAAAAATGTTATCGTAAATGTATTGGTATATTATGTTTTTAACGCTATTTTTTAATTTATTTTAACTGATTTAGAATAATAGTGAATATCCAAATGCACATTCAGTGTATAATTATGTTCAAACGTAATAAAAATATAAAATATCGCCCCATGCAATTGGTATTATTGTTTGGTTCTCGGAATGCAGACATTTTGGATTTTCACCGCCCAGCCTGAAATTACAAATTAAAGCACTTGAACTTTCAAAACTTGAATTGATTCCTTTTAAATGATGATTTCATAGTTCAACTGAATTATATTGAAGACACTTCAGCATATGTCTTTCGCTCCTATCTGAATTAAGAAATTGTATTACAAAAATAGCTAGTTTTTATATGGGCAATTATAGCGTTTCTTTTTTTCACAGATTTTAATGAGAAGATCTGAACTCCAGAAATTACTTTTCTGTGTGAACATTGAGAGGCGCTGAAATATCAAAGAATAGCAATAAATGAGGTGATTTTATTGCGATATTAATTAGCATATAATAAGCAAAAATGTTATAACAAAATTTGAATCAGAAAGACATTGGTTAGATAAATAAATCATAAACATCGACAATTCCATTGACATGCTGATTTCATAGTTCAACTGAATTATATTGAAGACACTTTTGCATATGTCTTTCGCTCCTATCTGATTTTCCAAACAATAGAAGTTGAAGAAGTACCGTAGATAATTTGAACTCAAGTAAATTTGTCTTCTTTACAGAAGAAAAGAATGCAGTTTTTGAAGCATCATCGACCAAAGTTGCAACACATACAGTTCCATGCTTTGAGACAACGGAGAACACGAAGAGATATTGGTAAGTTCCTTTTTGAAATTCTGTTTTCAAAATTTAAGAGCAATTCTGTTTAAAATGGCACATTTTATGATGAGACATGTCAACATAAGTAAAGTTGATGACATAGTAAACGTCCTGAATTATAAAACAGATGAAAATTGAGTTTTTAAAATGAAAGCATAACGATACCATAATCGTCTATGTGTTTCAGAAAACATCGATTATTGTCAGTAGAATAAATGACAATTTTTGCCGAATTTAAAAAAAGGGGTTACCTTTTGCACTACACGTCTGAAAAGTTCGTGCGTGCTGTGAGTGTTATGCCAATCCGTAATTCGAATTATTTTTGTGGCCAGACGTTCTTTTTCTTTCACGCTATTTAGAATTGAGATTTTTATTTATTTAAATAATTCAGCTATGTGAATTAATAATTCTGTTAAAAGCTTCTAAAGGTAGTTGTGATAAGTAAATTAGTAATTAGTCCAGTAGCCAGTTTAACAAGTCCCCTGATCATGATTATCAGTGGTGCTTTTTCGAAGTCTGGTGTAAGAATGGTTTAAAACCTTTTTTTAAACAATGACGTTAGTTTGGAGAAGAAAATGTTCTAACATTATATTTCGAAAGCTCATTGGAAACAGAACTTGATGTCAACAATTTTCGGACCACGAACCGTCTTCAAGTTTAAAAAAAATCGAATTTGCACCAAAATTGACATTTGCAGATAGTTGTCACAAGACCTGTCAGACCCAACAAAAATTGCGAAAAAAAAGGCAAATTGCATTTCTGGTCGGTAAACTTTTTGCTCACTTTTCAGGTAAGGACCAACAACATTTTCTTCGCCTGTCGGGCTTTGATCATCAACCCTAAGTTTTTCTTGAGATGGGTTAGCTTTCCCCATCGGGTTTTCATTATAAGACGGGATAAAATTGTTTTTGAAAAGTTAGAATTTAATGTTTTGATGAAATATAACTAAAATTAAGTTTCAAACTGATTCTTCTAGTTGATTGATTTTTAGTTTTTTAAATCGATCGCAAAAATGTACACATTTTGCATTTTGATGTTTAAAAACGCCAATTTTGAAATTGAAGAATACTTGTTTTGAATTTTATTCTCCATTACTCTAATCGAAGATTTTTCGTTCGAAATAAAAACTTTTGTTCAAATATAAATTTGAAAAACGCAGCGGGTTGCGCCGATAGGCTTTTGACCGGCAGCGGCGATTTAAGAAATGTTGATCGGCGGCGCGCCGCCTTCTTCGCTTCTCAGGGGCGGCGTGACGGGTCACAGTTAGTATTTTTTGTTCACATGTAGCTTGGAAAATATATAAATAATTAGGGACAACAGATTAATTTCCAGCATAAGATTTACATATTAGAAAAAAAAATTTTCATCACAACAAAAGTTGTTTAAATCTATTTTTTTAATGACCGGTTAATCTCAGGTTTTAATTGAATGATGCTGGTACGATTTTAAAAATAAATACAAGCTTAAAATTTTGAAAACAATGTTTGTAAAGCAAGTTTATTGGGAAATTTTTGCTGGAAAAGTATTTATAGGGCAACATAAACAGTATCCAACCAGTATCGTCTAAATTCCAGGATCTTTCAGTTCAAGTTGGTTGAGGGTCACCGTGAGCGCTCTAACTTTAAAACGGTTCATTGTATGAAGAATTTGAAAAGAAAAAAGTTATGCTTTTTCATGAGATTTCGAAAAGAGTATTGATATTTACAATCGAGGGACTTTTTAAAGCAAAGGTGCTGAGCGGCCCAATTAGGGCACACAGAACTGTTACTGGTTACTGACCTGAATTTAGATAAAGGAGAATTTACATTTTTTATGATAACTGTGGAAACTTTTGGATGTTACATTTAATAAGCATTTCATGTTTTATTTCAGAAGGATGGAAAGCAAAAAAGCTTCACTGTTGTTATCTGCGCATGAATATGGTAACTTCAAGCATACAAGGTGGACGTAACATCATAGGTAAACTATTCTCCATTTTCATGGAAGTATCAAAATAGTAAATAAATAGTTCAAATGATGAGGCTTGTGTTCTGAAACATTACGGTGATGCACACATAGTTTCGTCACTACCACTGATTCTGAAAAATTAAAAATATTAAATTTATATTTAGGTTGAGCAGAAATTAACTTTGTTTTTTATTTGTTACAGATGAGTTGCCTGGAGATATGGGAAGTTTATAAAAAAGATTGGTGAGTAAGTTGTCTTGTTGTAAACCCCTAATTTGGAATTATTGTAACTACAACAAAAAATATGATGAATTAATTTAAAACTGAATCTGTCATGAATGTCATAATATTAGCTCTATCTGAAAAAATTCCCCGAAGCAATTTAATGAAGAGAAGAAGCGTCAGTATAATTGATGTAGCATTCTTCTGCTTACAGGTGGTAGAGGTTCTAGAGTTGACAGGAGTGGACATTCTTGTATTTATACACATCTTTTGTGTAACAAATGTTTCTGAAAAATATACCGAAGTCTTTATGAAAATTTTTAGTTGTTCAGTCGAATGCATTATTACTAACATAGGTCAATTTGGTTTTTCTGTTCCAGAAATATTATTCTGAATATGTCAAAGTCAGATTTTAAAAAGGTTTATAAGTTATTTTGAAGAATTACGATTTTTTAATGTTGTAAATAAGAGCTTGGTTTTATTCTTAACTTAAGTAATATTAGAGAAAAAAACGTTGTGTCTGTTTTGAGGCGGTCGGAGACAAAGTTGATGATCTACATACTCACATGACTAAAAAAGAATCCTGTCTGGAATTATCGAAAAGTAGTGGAAAGCTTCAAAATATAATTTGAAAGATAATACGCCGACACTAGTATTACAGAATTTTCCGTTATACTTAAGTCCTACGGCAAATTTTCGTAGTGGTGGACAGTTCGAAATGCATGATATTTGAATTACGCGGCAAATTCTCTGAAATCAGTAAGTGTACCCATTATGGAATAATAATTAATGCAATTATAGCACTGGAATAAATTATTCATGGATAAATAAGGTACCAATAACATTACAAAATATATAGTACGTTTTAAATAAGTATTAGAAGGTGAACACTTCATATACCTATCTAATCAAAAAGTTAAATATTCAGGGCTCGGAACGGGTTACTTTTTGGTAATTTAGATACTTTTTTGATCCGCGGTTACTAAAAAGTTGCTTATTTTATGAAAGGTTACTTTTTTGTTACATTTTTTTGCCCAAAATATATTAATTCTTTAATTGTATTATTTAAAAACTTGTGAAACATGTAAAAATTCAAATTTTTTCCGCTAATTTGGCACTTTAAAGCCACAAAAATTAGGGAATAACAATAAAATAATAATTTGTTTGTATTTAAAGTGTATAAAGAGCTACCATTTAAATTATTATGAATGCTGATCAAAATTGCAATGTAGCTAAAATTGCTGGTTTTTAATTAAAATTTTTTATCTTTTTGTTGAAATATCGTACTACATATGTATTATATTTTTCGATGAGAATTTATTTTCTCTGTTTGAAATTTGGTTAAAAGTTGAACAATTTTTGTTTCTTTCGATAAAAAATCAATCTTCTTGATTGAAAACAAATCTTTTGTCTAAAAATGCATAATTTCATTTGGAAATTCAGCTTAGTGGTTAGAAATGTAATTATTTTGTTGAAAATTCCTCTTTATTTCTGTTAAAGATGGCCTTGTTTCCGTAGAAAATTCAACCATTTGTTTGCAGATAACTTTTTTGTCGAAAATTTATATTAACTGGTTAAAAATGCAAGTGTTTCATAAAAATTGGTCTTTTTGGCTTGAAAACTCAACAATTTGGTTGAAAAATAACCCATTTTGTTGAAAAATTGTATTTCTTGAATAAATTCTACTATTTTTATATAGATAGATAAACGTTTATTTTTCAGCCTGCTGGCCTTGAAAAATTGACTTGCTTACACATCCATTTTTTTACAGAATTTCCTTCAAACTAACCCTTAAGAACTAACATCCATCCATTCCTTATCTCTAAGCCGCACGCTCGTATCGCCTTGCCTTCCTCGCTTCGCCTCGCCTTCCTCGCTTTGCCTCGCTCGCATGTCCCTACTTTTTCGCATTGCCTCGCTTGCCAACCTCTGTTTTCGCAGCTAATACCTATTACTTATCTACTATTTACAATATTTACATCTTACTTATATCTACTTTCTCTCCTATTTACAATCTTTCCTTCTCCACTCCTCTTCCTCCTTCCTTCTCTTCATCACCATCTTACCCACCACTCCCTTCACCCATGCTACTGCCCTTTTTTCACCCTTTTCATGCAACAATGCCTCCATGCTTACCTCACTTCTTTCCACCTCCCCGCACTCCTCCAGCCAGTGCTCTATTTTTATATTAAATTAAAGTCTTGTTCGGTTATTATATTAACTGCTACATTTTTTGTTAACAATCCATCTTTTTCAGTCAGAAAAATTTAACTATTTTGTTAAAATTTGAACTACTTTCTTAAACATACATTTTTTTGTTGAAGATTCATAATTTTTGTGGAAACTTGGTCTTTTTTGGTAAAAAAATCTTTCTTTTTTGTTACTTATTTGCCACATTATTGCTACTTTTCGGTTACTTTTTTAAAATAAGTATGGTTACTATTTTTTTAAGGTTGAGCAGTTCTGAGCCGTAAATATTCCAAATTCATTAACTGCAATGTTAAGTGTTCTAATTAGAGCAATTTTTTATTTGCGTTTAAGAGCATTAAAGAGTAGGGTGGAGTGAAAATGCTGAATGGAATTAAATCGTTGGAGCTGAGGGAGAAAAAACTTGTAGGTTGGCATTCGACAAAAATGAAAAAAAAATTTTAATCAATAAAATTTAACGATTTCAAATTCAAAATATTTCATATTGGTTTAAAAATTATACATTTTTTTTGAAAACGTGCAAAAACATGTTTTTTCTTGGATTGAGTCGTCTGCACACATTTAAGAAAAAAGTTGGACATGTCGAACCTGAAGTTTATTCGGCTTGAACCAAAGAAACAATTTATCATTCTGCTTTTTCGGAAAAAAGCTTTTGTCGTGATTTAGGCTTTTTAGGAATTCATATTTTTTCCGATTTTGGAACGTTATACGAAAAATAATGTTTCCGAGGAATAAAAATTAATAACATGTTTCTTTACTTCATGCTGAAGAAATCTAAGTTCAAATCAATCCAAAAACATGTTTTTGTACATTTAAGAAAAATGTCAAATAAGGCAAAATTTTGTTTAGATTTGAAAAATTTTTAATTGTAAATTTAAAAAAGCGAACCAATGATATTACCCGATTTCGAAATTATTTTTTTCGCATGTTTTGGATGTCGGACCACGAATTGCTATCCCTCAGCTCAAAAGATTGATTAATTTTAGCGCAAGCAGCATATTATTTCGTTTTGTATATCACAAAATATCACGATCTTAGTAAAATGAAATGATGCGCGCTGAGGAAACAGGCGCCGTTACTGCAACGATTGTGTATGAAAAATGCTAAAAATTTTACACATTCGGACTTTTATTTCACTGAATGGATTCGCAAAGACCTAAGTATATCCAATTTTTAAAAATAAATTCTTTCATGGCAGAAATAATTATAAAATCATTGAAAATTATTTTAAAATATGACATTTCTTATGAAAAGATTGTCCTTTTGGACATATAAAAATAAATGTTCAGTCTTTCCCCTTTTTTGGGAGAAAATCACCCTATTTCCCCTTTTTGAGCTGCTTTTGCGCTGTGACCTTGTATTTTACATGGGAGAAGACGTAGGAACCTGTACAGGATCCTATGTCATTTTCTATAGGTGAAACATAGGATCCTATATAGGAATTTTCAGTAGGGAATATTCTTGCAGTCAAAATTTGAAGTTTTTATTATCAAATAAGTACATTATAATAAAAAAAAAAATTTGTGCTCAGAGATTGCTGAAAAGTAAATATAGAGTCAAAATACTTCTACAACATTTTTTGTGCAATGAATACTGATCTGCCGTCCTGATGAAGAAACTGTACAACTACATTTTTATCAAAAATGAGTTTTTTATATGGTTGGAATCGTAATGAAAAGACGAATTTAACCATGCTAATCATTATTAAAAATTGTAATTAAATCTCGAGATAATTAGGTCTCAATTAGCATATCTACAGCGATTTTCGAGAATTCCTGATGAAGAAACAATACATCTGCAGAAATTCTAGCATATCTACACGAATTTCAGGATTTGAGGGGTGCTGAGCCCCCAGATCCTGATAAAAGAAACACATCTGCGCAGATGTGTTTCTGCTCATGAGGATCCTCGGTCTTTCTGCAGTCCGATTTCCTGAAATCGATTAGCACAAGTACATGTCAAGTTTCTTTACCCGCATTCGAGGGTAACTTTGAGCCACCGATCCTTCTTTTCAATAGCACATCTGCATTTTTTATTTGTCAAGCAAAAAAAGTCTAGTTGATTAATAATATAATAATTATTAATTATCTGAAATCTTTATATAAATATAATTAATATATTATTGTCCTTTAGAGACTATCGTAACCATTTGGTGATATTAGAAAAATGGTTATTTTTTTAAATAATTCCGAAGCTTTTAATTTAAAAATTGTGAGATAATTATACAATGTTTAAAAAAAAAATCGCATGATTTTGTTGTAAAAAAGTATATAAGAAAGTTATAATTATTGTTGTAAAAATACATTTAATTCGCTGATTTTGCCCGAATAATTTAAGTGAGAGATGAAAAAATTAATAGAGTCCTTTTTTTGACAGTTCAAATTTTGATTTTCCGACATTCTTTTTTTAAATTTTCAATCACATGTACGGTGATATACATAACATATGTAGTAAAAAAGTTTCAATAAAATTGTATGTCAAACAAAAACTGGGTCCTCTATATAAGAGGTGTTTATAGCACTACTTGGATTACAAAAACTTCTATAAAAGACCCAGTTTTTGTTTGACAGAAATGTTTGTGAGAACATTTTACTACTTATTTGGTGCATAATAGTGTGCACATAATTAAAAATTTGTAAAGATAATTATTGTAAATAATTCATTTTTATCTCTAGTCTTTGTAGTAATATAGTTTCTTGAGTTCTTTCATATAAAGAAAAAATCAATAATTTTACCCAGGAAGTTGAGAAATGATCATATAAAGTACATTTTTCAGTATATTTGGGGAAAAAATGGGAAGATTCAATTCAAAATCAAGTTGGGGAATGATTTTTTGGATATTATTTTTTTTTTAATGAAGAATTTTAACATCAATGTATATTCAGCTGACAGAGCTTAGATTATTATAAATAAATATATGAAAAATATAAATGATGTATTCATATAAAAATAATTAAAATATATCAAAAAATGTCGGGTAAAATTTAGTAGAGTCTGTAAAATTCACATACATATTAAGAATCTTTTCCTTAAATGGATATTATTTATTGTTAGAATTTGTTGTTATGCTTGTCAGTCATAGGGTGTGTTAATTATACTGTTAAGCGAAATTAAATGGTTTTAATAAACAATTAATAATTTGACCAAAGTCTGTACACTCTTTTCTTTTATTTTGTGCTGACACAATGATTTTTTATTATTATTATTATTATTATACCATTAAGCCATTTCCCTTTCGGGGTAGGCGTGACTTGCTCGGTTGGGGAATAGTAAACAGGTGAATAGGTATAGAGTAGGTTGGTATATGGGCATAAGGTATATAGGAGTTTTATAGGTGTTAGGGATAGGTGTTTTAGATCGATCTGGAATTCTCGTGTCATTTATTTAGATGACACGTTCATTCCGCAACACTGCTCCGACCCAGGTTGCTGATCAATCTCTCTAGCGATCACCCCAAGTGAGGAACCTCACAAAATTGTTATGTATGGTTCCCCACTTGGGCCCATTAGTATCCAAAGTCTCTGTTTCAGGCGCCATTCACACTATTGTCACTCTGTTTACAAACTATTTGTCGCCACACATTTCTGTCCTGGCATACTACTCTAGCTTCCTTCACGTCCATGCATTTCTTCACGCAAGCTCTTCTGTTCCTATGGCTTCTTACGTCTCTTCGGATTAATGTCTCATTCACAGATTCTGACCATTCTTTCGGCGGTCTACCTCTGGGCATTCTACCATTTACTTTACCTTTATACACTTGCTTCGTCAGTCGTTCATCTTTCATTCTTTCAAGATGTCCGAACCACCTTAGCTGATTTCTTTCCCATATGTCAACTAGTGTCTCTTGTGTACCACATTCTTTGAGGATTGTCTCATTTCTGACTTTGTCCATCAGTGTTTTCCCGCATATTATGCGGAGAGGTTTCATGCCGATCGCGTTGATTTTGCTCCTGTCCTTTTCTTGACAGGTCCATGTCTCGCTACCGTATAGTACAGTTGGTACGAAGATAGAGTTATGTATGGCCATTTTAGCTTTTTTTGATATGTTTTTATTTCTGAGGATGGATCCTGCTCTACCGATAACCTGCTTACCCTTATTTATGCGCCTATCTAACTCCCCATCTATTTTTCCGTCGCTAGTGAATAGGCTACCCAGATATACGTACTTGTCAACTTGTTCTAATCCCTCACCATTTAGGACAATGTTGCACATTGTTTTCTCGCTTTTTCCCTCAAACACCATGATTTTCGTTTTATTCACGTTAATTTTGAGGCCCATGTTCTCCATGCTTGTATTTAGTTTATTCAACATTCTTTGCAAGTCCTCGATTGATTCTGCCATAAGAATCTTGTCATCTGCGAAAGCTAACCCACGTACCTTGACGGTTTCGAGATTTACACCTTCTTCGTCGAAGAGGGCAGTTCTTAGACATTTATCCATGAATATGATAAATAGCCACGAGGACATAACGCATCCTTGCTTCACCCCTTGCATAATATCGAACCAGTCGCTCAGTTTCCCATTTACCCTTACACTCGCTTTACTGCCTGTATAAATTGTTTTTATTGCTTGTAGGAGCCCTCCATTTACTCCATACTCTTTAAGGATTTCCCAAAGTTTAGTTCTATTTACCTTGTCGAATGCTTTTTCTAGATCAATAAATGCACAGAAAACTTTCTTTCCTACTCTCAAGCTCTTTTCTGTGATCTGTCTTAGGCTAAATATCTGATCTGTACATGACCTTCCTGGCATAAATCCACATTGGACTTCCCATATCTTCTCTTCTGTAATTACTGCAGTTGCTTTTATCTCCTTTTCTTTTGTATATTGGTACGATAATCGCTTTTCTCCAATCGTCTGGGACTTCTCCCGTTTCGATACATAAATTTATTAATTCGCACAACCTGTGAGGTATGTACTCACCACCGTATTTAAGCATTTCAGCGCTAATATTGTCTATACCCGCAGCCTTACCGTTTTTCAAGTTCTTAATTATATCTCTGACCTCAGTGACACAGACTTTTTCAATTGGGTTTTCTAGTGCATTATGTTCTATGTCGCAGTTTTGTTGCCCTATATCTTCACCTCCTAATAGTTCTTTAAAAGAATCTTTTAAAGCGTCTACTATCCCGTCTATATCATATAGCATTTCGCCTTTACTGTTTCTCATGCTAGCAAACTCTGTACTTTTACTTTCCTTCAACTGTTCAAATTAATTACTTTTGTGTTATTGATACATTTCGTATTAACAAAACTTAACAATTAATTGTAATTCAATAAATAATTCATAATTACATTATAATTTGACTCCTTCGTCAATTTTTGAAAAATTTGTAATTGTTAAGTTTCTCCAGCAGGAAACTCTGGGGTTATTGAAGGCATTAGTCATTAGTTTCCTGTTTTCGGCAGCACAACTGCTTATTAGTAAATATTCTCGGCGACTTTGTGCATTAATATCTAGCATATCTACAGTTTTGCATATAAATAATTGGAATCCACCAATTTTTTTGTTCTAATGAATAGAGCATGCCCGATTTACCCAAGAACAGTAATTTTCTTTTCAAAAAGTCTTATACGTTAAAAGGTATAGATGCAAACGCGTTTTATTGAATATCTCGGTTCTTCTCAAATGCAGTTGTATAGTTTCTTCATCAGGACGGCAGTGATGAATACTCGTATTCCTTTAGTGCAAGAGGTTATTACAAAATTATATTACTGAACTTTTATTGTAGAATTTTCTCCTCGGGTGATGCTCGGATATTTTTGATATGCAATTAAATAAGTTGTGGTTAGCACTTTTACATGTAATTATGTTCCCCAATGAGACCTTTATATCCCTCACAGCAAGGGATATCGGTGGAATATCCCATTTATCTCCCACGATATCGCAGGCATATCCCAGGAGATTCCAGGGACATCACGAATGATATCCAAAGGGGCGGAAATCTCGATATCCTTGGAATATCCCAAAGATATCTCAGAATATGTTGAGGATATCCCATTAATGTCCCAATTTTTAAAGTCCGGGATATCTCAAATTCCATAATTCGGGACATCCTAGGATATTCTTACGATGTCCCGTATTTAAAATGCAGGATATGCCAAGGATGTCCCCAAGATGTCGCAAGATATCCTAATAATATAATTTATTATAATATTATTAAAAAATTCATATATGTACCTTTTGAAAATAATTTATACTCACTGTGCTTTGAATAAACAAACCCAGCGTTATTTAAAAAAATATATATTTCCCCGAAGCTACAAAAAATAAGAATCGAAGATAGTACACAGAGCCGTCTTCATAACTTTTCAGTCTATTCTTTTTCAACACTTGTGACATGTTGTTGACCGCATAATCAAAATTTGGCAAAATCATAAGAAAGGTAAACAAATTTTACATTAGTAGGTATATCAAATTCAATGAATCATGCATGCAAGCAGTGAGTGCAAGCTGCAGGTTTAAAAAGATCAGAAGTTTCGAAAAGCCGACCGGCTTTTTCTTCATTACAGTTAACTTAACCTCAAAAGTGCACAAAATTTATAAATGTATATACTTTAATGAATTTAATTAGTTTACAGTGGAAATCAAATCATTAGTCACAAAAGTAATGGACAAAAATTTTTATTCAGTAAAATGGAAAATAAAAGTAATTAGTTAAAACATCAAATTTTTCATGAGTTTTATCCATTACCACGCAGATATATCTAACCTCCAGCGAGCCTGCATATACCTAATACATGTAAAATATACATAAAAAATTTATTAAAAGCAATACAATTGTTGTTCTTATATGTATATTCCTTTTTATTTCTTGGATTTTTAATCCCCTAGTAATTAATTAGCATATCAGCAGAATTTTTTATTATGATATCGGGATATTCGTGGGACATTTTACTATGGTATTGGGATATCCTGTGGACATTCTTGCGGGATATCGTTAGGATATTCTGTCACGATATCCTCAGGAGCGGAAATTTCGATATCCCTGGAATATGCCACGGATATCCCGGGAGATTTTTGGGACATTTTTCAGGATATCACATATCCTGCCGAGATATCCTAGGGATATGCCAAGGATATCATTTTGTTGTGAGGGATAAGTAATCTGCAGTTTTTTGTATATTTCAAGAAAAAAACTTATCACAGCAAAAGTTGTTGAAACATTTTTTTAAACGCTGGTTCATCTCAGGTTGTAAATAAATGACCCTGGCATGATTTAATAAAAAATAAAAGCTTTTTGTATTGGGAAATCGCCTAACTTCAAGATATTCCGGCTAAAGATTGTTGAGGCTCATCGTGGCAGTATTTGGTATCCATATGTACATACCTATAAGGAATAAGTGGCCTTTCGTAATTGGCCCAGAATGGCACGCGTACTCGGCTGGTTGACCAGAGGATATTCTCGGGCGAAGCCGGGAGTAATGTAATGTACTACTTCGGACTTTGTCCGCGACGCTTGTGTATTTTGCGAAGTGGCCGGTCAATTCTAGTTCTAGTTCGCCCACACATAAACGCAATCTCTAGATCTATATATTGCGGCGATGGGACAACAATTTCACGTACACCCTTCAATTTGCTTAAAAGATCGTACTAGATACATTTTAGGTGTAATGCAGTTAAATGCTATATCGATTTTTAGAAAGTGACCCGGTAAGAAGAGAAGAATAGAGAAAAATTAATATTTTCAGATATAAATGAAAGAGTTAGCATTATTAAATTGTTTTGAATGTACTGATTTTCCATCAGCAGAAGTGCCCAACGAAAGAATAGGTTTATCTCCGAAACGAATTCTTTTCTATTTCCTTAACATATTTTCCATTTTTTTAATTCCTCTTAATGCGAGCAGCAGACACACCTCTCATGGTTATTTTTAATTCCATAATTACATGCTATATTTTCGATTAATTTAATTCTTTCTAATCCATCCACAAAATGTGTGCGCTTTCATGGTTTCTATTGCTCCGCGTGCAACATAAGTTTGGAAATTTCAATTTTTTTGTCTACCATAACGGTGGAGTGATTTTAATAATAATATTTTATATTGTCTCAACTTTTCATCCTTTACCTATACCGTTTTTTGCTTACCACTTTTTTTCTGTATTTGACTTCGAATTTATGGTTTAAGTTAAATTTTTGCAAGTTGGCCACTAAACATCTCCTCTCCTAAACCGGTAAAACGATTTCAGATTTTTATCAGTCAAGTTACAAAAATTAAACCAAAACCAAAAATTCAAAGTAAAAAAATGGTAAGCAGGAAATTTAAAAAACTTGGATTTCGACTATGCTTTTTTTTGACTTCGTATACATTTGTTTTTGTGGCTGTGCAATTCATGCAAATTTGCACAGCAGTAGTGCGTGTTCCAAGACAGATTTCATATGGAATCCCTCAAAATATGTTTCTGTTCGTAACGTGACTGTCTGTAACGTGAAATTAACAAAAAAATGTTCATATAATTTACCCAAATACAATACTTACTTATTTTAAAAAATGCATTTATTTCAATTCACAGTTGCGACTTAAACGTGACATTATGCCATTCCTTTCTATTATTTCTTTGACATTTCTCCACTTTTTAATTCCTTCCAATACGCTTCCATTAAATTTTTCTGAGTGGATTAAAAAAACTAGATTTTGCGTCTTCAAAGTGACATTGTTCTCTTTCTTTTGCATTCCTCCATTTCTTAATTCCTCTCAATACACTTCCATAACATTTTTCGACGTCGATTAAAATGAATAAGTTTTGCTTTTTTTTCTACTCGTTGGTGGAACTTTCGATGAAGAAAAATTCACGTATTTATGGGAATTCAGATTCTGAATTTTTTTAAATTCTTCACTTCTTAGGGGGAAGATCGCAGTTGTGTTTTTGTCTTGTATATCGACTGTCTTGAAGGAAATTGTCTTCAGAAGAATGTTCTAAAATAGAGTGTATCAATAAATTTCTACTTCTTCTTGTTTAAAATTAAGCTCGGTCTAGTCGTCCCGAAAAATTAGGAGAGCTGGAAGTAAGGAAACGCGAATTGGGAAACCCGTACCCCTACTGGTTTGGACAGGTTTGGATGAATCTTAGAACCCAGGAAAAAAGAAACGATTGAACTGGAGCGCCTTGAAATGTGTATCTTAAAATTCCAGATTGAGAAAGTGGCATTTCAATTGTTTTTTTTACTCTTTGAATTGGTCAGCTATTAAATTTACAAAGTCACATTCGGAAATGTACTCGTTCTATCGTTTTAAGACATTATGAACAGGAGAACATAACCTCAAAAAACTAACTTAAGTTCAATTGGTGATTTACGATTCACAGAAGAAACGCATGAATCCTTTCAAGTTCTCAATGAAATGGAGTTTGAAGGATGTGAAAGTGAATGGCAAAGTGCAGATTCGGTTTAACAGAAACGAATCTGCATCATACAATTGATGATTGATCAAGTCCGATGAATTGTATAATGCGAATTGCGCTCTTCATTATATTGAATTGTAGTGAATCGGAATTGGATGCGAGTAAATTTGAATAGTAAAATGCAGATTGGTAAGGAACTTGAATGAATTGGATTTTAAAAAGATTCAACAATGTTCATCATAAGAAACCTATTTTATAAATATTAAAATAAAATATATTTAAACAATTTAATATAAGACCGAATCCATTTCAAATCAGGCAGGTTCTACACTTGAAGTTGCAGAATCTCTCGGGGACAAAATATGTGGTTTTTTTAGAGGAAATTAGGCGATACGTATTTTTGCGATTTGTGAAAAAAAATTTTTTTACAGAGTCATGTGTATTTGAATTTTTGGCTTTGTTCTTCAAAAAAACCCCAAATTTTTCTCTAAATTCGTATAACTTTTGACCTAATTCAGATATTTTTTGCCAATTTTTTGTTGAATTTGTACTATCATAAGGAAAATACCTTGTGAGTTTAAAGCGGGCTAAATAACTTTTGTGGGCAGGAGAATTTTTTTTCATAAAATCGAATTTTCGCATTTTTCTTGAAAACAACAACAGATACAAAAAAATTCTACTTACCCAGTAAGAAGGCTTGAACTGAAAAGAATGGTGAAATTCCGATTTCAGCGACAAAATGAAAATTTTTCTATCTTATTTAAAACCTGACTCTTCCACCGACCTCCAATCCGCAAGACAGTAATACTTTTTCTAAAATTTTAATTCCCTACTGTTCCCATAGTGACGACAATGACTTTCGGAATTATTTTGTGTTCAAGAAACAGGTCAAAATTTACATTTATTTAATTCCTTACAGTACCTTCAAAAAATATCTATAATTCATTGTTTTCAATTTCGTAATGTAGGATACATTTCAAATTTATTTAATTCCTTCCATTCCTCTCAGAAAATATGTATACTGAATTGTTTCTAATTCCGAAAAGTAGAATATATTTTTAATTTATTTAATTCCCTCTAATACCTTCAGAATCAATCTTTCTGATATTGTTTCGAAATTTGAAAATGTAGCATATATTTCAAATGGATTTAATTCCCACTGACACCTTCAGAAAATATCTATTTAAAAATATTTTGAATCCATTTTTCTGGAACATAAGTTTAAAAGTTTCAATTTTCGTTAATCTTATGAATAAGATTTTTGGTATCTTTAAATAAAAAAAATATAAATAAATATATTATACTTTTTGAAGGTATAAGCTATAAATGAAGTTAAAAAGGTGATTAAAATTAATAATTTGAAGCATTGTAATGATAATTATCACATAAATCTTTAACTGATCAAAGATTGTAAAAAATGGTTCCTGTTCAATGTATATATTTTATTGAGTAGTAAATAAATAATTAACTCGAACTTTTCAATCCCCTTCAGTACCGTTCTGTGCAATTTTCGACGTTCATTGGCAGGGATTCAATTTTATTGATCCTGACTACGGATTTTCGTATTTTTTAATTCCTTTCAGTACTGTTTTGTTAAATTTTTCAAGGTGCATTGAAGGAGATTGATTTTTTCTCATGCCTATTTCCCCGGCGGTTTGGGAGGCGACCGGAAAAATCAGGTATTGAAGTGAATTACATTTTTTAATCCCAATCAATGCAAGCCTTCTTACTGGATAGTCAATGGATCAGTATTTTGATTGGTTACGCGCTTTTTGGGAAGTGACGTTTCAAGGTCACCGAGTTTTTGAATAGGGATTTCTATACTTTTCTTAAAACATTATTTTTCTCGTCAATGAAGTATTCAAAAAAATTGTTTAATGAACTGAAATGTTCAGATTGTTATGCAGTGTTTAAAAAATATATTACCTAACATTCATGTAACGACACCATTCTGGAAACCATAGGCGTTTTGGGAACAATCTGAAAAAAATGTTGCATTGAGGAACATGTTCCTCGAAAAATTTCCTCAATTCCTGAAAAATCTCACTACAAATTGCAATTTTTAGTTCCGATTTATGAATGTAAAAAATAAAAGATTAATTTTAGCTGAAGGGCATACATATAGAATATAGATCACACGAAAATAACTTCGAGACCGAACCTATCAATGTGGGCGCCTATAGCGCCACAATCAGAATGTGTCCGCCACGACCGGGTATATTTTTGGTCAATATCTTCGCTAATTCACTTAAAATATTGATTTTATTATGGCTCTCATGATAATATATCCTAATAGCACGGAACATTCCTGGAACGTTCCGCTGGCACCTTTGGAACATTCCAGGTACGTTAGGACGTGTGTAGTATATTGGAACACTTCCAAAGGTCGGACATTTCACACATCCTGGGAAGATTCCACCAATAATATTTTGAGGAAAAAACATTTGTTTTTTATTTATTTATATTAATGCATTCTTAACAATATGCGCATGCCATTAAATAAACTGGAACTAACAAGCTCGTTTTATAGGTTGACGACAGCAGTAAATTTTGTTCACGCGAAGTGGATATAAATATAATACGTCTTCTATCTAAAATATTTTCCATTCGAACTGTTTTTCTATGCTACACATTTAGGGTTCTCGTTTGAAGGTTATCCTCCGCACGAAAGTTGTCCTGCAAGAATCGGGACTGAAATTCCAGAAAAAAAAAAGGATTACAGAAAATATATTTTTTGTATAGTACAAACTGCTCTTGCCAAACGGAACTTAATTTGAAAGGAAAAACAAAATATTCGGAATAAAACTTTAGGCTTTGTACAAGCTATGAGATTGCGAAGAAATTAATAAAATAATTATTCCTTGCTGGTTTTATTGCGTTGAATTTGATGTCTCACTTATGTTAATTAGTAAACGCATAAACATATTTTCATTTTTCTTCTATTTTTTGAGCCTTCGACACCTAAATAGCTGCCACTCAAGCGTCATTTCATCCTTGAAGCAATTTTTAACGCAATGAATTACACGAACATTACACGTTCTCGATTATTCGTATTTCCTTGGCATTAATTAGTTTTTGTGTAGACTGAATGTTTTGAGATTCTGTGGCATTGATCTGCATTAGTCCTTCCATTGGCACAAAATCAATTACATTGTTGATTGGAAGACCACAAATCGGATCTCTATACCTAATGGATTGTATTAGGGATTCAACAATATGTATTCAGTTTTAAGATACAATAAATGACAACAATTTTGTTCGCAAACTATATTCTTTTAAAGAACACAGATCAGTTTCCTCAATGCAAACACATATTGGTATTAAAAAATAATTATAGAAAATATAATCTAAAGCAATTAGAAGATATTTTACAAATATAATGATATTATTCTGGAACCATGTTTATGTATGTTCCTCGGTCTGATACCTTCTTCGAAACCTCCATATAATTATAATGAGTTCTACGTGATAGTTCCCATCACAGTCTATTATAATCATAAAAAATAAGTAATTTCTATAATATCTAAAAAATAAATTACTTTTCCAGCATCTTAAGAGTATATTGTGTACCTACGCAGCGAACTAGTCTTTTTACGGACGAGCTTGAGTTTTTACAAACACGCGAGACCGTAAAACGACATCTCTGCCTCGGTACACACGATATTTTATATGTAATCAGAGTATCGTCTCCGAGTTTTCACATCATATTACGTCTCAGGTTTGAGGTTAGTTTAAAAGTACAATTACTGCGCAGAACAGTGCGCGTGGGTCGCAGTAACGAAAGCGCATTCGAGCGCATTTCTCTGGACCTAATTCGTATTTCCCGCGGACGGTGAAGTGCACTTTACCGGTCTAGGACGGTAAAGTACCTCACCTACAACAAAGACCTAATTTTCTGGTCGAAACTGCGCCCACAAAATGAGGAAACCATATTCGTTTTATATTAAATTAATAACTCTTCATAAATCTTCTGACATGGGAGTGCACGTAACGGGGGACACGGATTTTAATCATCTTTTCTAAGAGAAGAGGGCTTAATATGAGATGGAAAAAGCTCAAACCGTTTGCTTGAATAGAAAACGGTTTACGAGAACAAAGGGTTGAAAGAAATCCGGTCGGAATAACTATTAATGTAATAGTTATTCCGTCTAATCTACAACAAAAAATAATGGTTCTAGGCTAGTGGGTCTGCCATCATGCGTTCGCGTCCTCGTACCTTTTTTTAATTCTTATTTTTCACATAATTTGACGGTAAATATGCATCAATATTATAAGAATAAATATTTAAAAAATATTCCCTGATAACAGAAAAAATTATTATTTCTGACACAACAATTTTTTCATCCATAAACTCATGGTTTTAGTACATAGTAAATTATTTCATAGCAATAAAAGAAATGATTTTGCAATTTTTTACATTTTAACGATTGAAAAATTAATCCAACTCCAGCTTTTATATTTTTAGGATGTTTTTACTTTATCGATCATGCACATGATTTTTTAAATTTTGTTCTTCGCTAGTAAAAGTGTAAAAGAATTGCAAAATAATGATATTTATTGCTTTAAAGTGTGTGATGTGATGCATTAAAACACCTAATTATAGTCAAGTTCTTGACGGTGGTAGTGCAAAAAAGCTTTTGAGGAATGAATATCGTCTCATGCTGATCTGGTTACTGCGTACAAATTTTATTGTCATTTATTGCATATACATAGATTTAGGAGGAAAGAAATATAGAAGCTTCTTCGCACTATTGGGTGGAGATCCGGCTCGGGAACGGAATTGATCTGCAGATTAATGAGATAAGAAATTTTTTATTCACATATAATGAATTTTGTGTTGACGCATAACAAATGTAGATCAGATGAGATTCAGAAACGCAGAGACTATCAAAGATTCAAGGATAACTTATTCCGTCAAAGTGCATCATCTTTTTTTTTTTTTTTGCTTAAATTTTAAACCCTGTTTTCAAGCCCGTAACTAGGCGAATGATATGACCAGGTTTCGATCCCCCCCTCAAATTCTTGAAACATGTACATAAAATACATATACTTTTCTGTGTGCCGCTGCACCCCCCCCCCCCCCAGAAAATATTTCAGGCTACATCCTTACTTGTTTTTAGCGGCTATCGTTTAATTTTAAGTGATAATACAAAAAAATGCTTAAGTTTATTTCGCGTAACACTCAACTTCAATCAAACGATGAATGAAATTCCAATAATTTGCGCAATACCTTTTGATCGTTGTGGTCAAACTCCTGATGTAAAACATGGGATACTTTATGTCGATAAAATTGCGTCGCACATGAAATTATCACGGATTAAAAGTCAGTTCTTTTTTTTAAGTAGCGAAATTTATGGAAATATATGAGATTTTTATTGTATTCAGCACAGTGACGTAAGGTTTCACGTCTGTAAGCAATTTAAATGCCTATTAGAATGTTGTCGATTAGCCTATTACTAATAGGTAATGGAGAACCCGTACGTCCTAAAAATCGAAGGTCACTCACTCCAAGGTAAACGCAATTTGCAAAATGTCTTATTTTTGTTTACAGTCTTCGAAACAGAGAAAATTTCCATTTTCCTTGAGATTTATTAGAAAAAAGAACAAGAATGTACAGATTCGTAAATAGAGATACGAATTAGTAAATACGATTAATACTTGAATAGAGAGCCTGATGAAATTCATATATTTTTTTCGTGAAATGGAATTATCTTTTCCAAAAAGATCTTACCATCTTTCATGTAGCGCCTTCAAATTCTGGAACACTACAAAATATCTGAGTGACATCCTGACATTGTATATTCTTTAAAAACGTTTTGCTGCATCTAATTTAGGAAATGTTAAGAAAATGGCTTTATACAATAATGATCGAACAAAAAATACAAAATGATAATACAGGTTGCAAAGATACCCTGATTTTACTAATCCGTTTCGTAAATTTTCGTACGGCTTAGAACGTTGATTTTTGTTGTCACAAATTGTAAAAAAATATTTTAAACACTTTTTTTCTTACAGTTATATGTAATAAGAAATAAACGACATCTGCCCTAAATAAACATTCGATAAATGAAAGTTTAAATCATTGCTTTTGAAAATAAAATAATATAAAGAGTGAAATTAAATGGTTACCTTCACATTATATAATTTATCGTTTTTTGAATATTAAAAAAAAAAAAACAATTCCCTGGAATTTGGCCATTGTGATACCAATGTTTCATGCTGTGATTTATTCAGCAGTTGGTATGTAATATGTCAGTACAGGTGCATGCATAAAAAAATTTTTACATCCAAAGGGATTTATTAGCAGTTCCACATACCATACAATTTTCAATTGATTTTCACGATAGTAAGAAATTAAATTTTTGTTGTTTTTTGAATTTGTTCGCAATGCAACAAAGAAGCTTTTCAGTGCTATTATCAATGAATTTAATAACTTTGAGGTTATTTTCAGCCCACCCTAATATATTATTATTGTTATGCTTAACATTTTTTAAATTTTGCTTCAAACTGGAATTGGAAAATGCTCATATTACACATTTTTTTCAAATATGTTTTTATCAGTAAACAGATTTTGTTTTCTGAATTCTGACAATTGTGTCTATAGTGTATTATTTTTCAGTGCAGAATCCTGGCTTGCTTAAAGTATTTTTCCATGAAGGCTAGAAGGAAAGAATTTAAAAAAAAACACACAAGAATGAAAAATTGTAAAACCTTATACTTTTCTGTTTTGGTTTCCTTAAGATTTATCATTAGTAATCTAATGTATTTTATGAATGAAAGGGCCACACTACATATGGGCGTAAGTACAAAAACCCGAATTTTACGAAAGAAACAAAAAACTGTTTTTCACGCAATTAATTTTAAACAAAAAAAATACGACAAAACGCATTTCCGAAATATTTGGTACTTACGCTTTTTTATTGTAAACTGAAAAAGATTATAGTGTAAAAAACAGAAATTAATACAATTACTGTTCATGAAAATAACGAAATGATGAAAATAGGATTTTTTTTCAAGCATGCAATTATGTATTTTAGAGTTCTAGTATGCTGGTTTTATGCATATTATTTTCGATTAAAAAAAAAATCTATTTCTACAACCCAGAGTCTACATTTAGTACTGACGTTTGACATTGGTGAGGTTTTCGGAAGACATTTTGAAAATATTGAATAAATTGATCTATCTAGCAGGTTTATTTTCTGGATTGTTTAAGTTTCTTGAAAATCGAAACTTTGTGAGAAAAAAAAATTAAAAAGGGCCAGAATTCTCCATTTCAAGTATTTCAGGATATTTGTTTAATTTAGGAGAAAAAAGGAGACGGACTATGATCCCTGTGTGTGAATATATTTACAAAAAAAGTACAAAAAACTGATTGTACATTAAAAATATGTCTATAATGGAACTTGTCAGTAGAATTTCATAAACAAAAACAGTTTAAAATTATTCTTCGATGTTAGTGTAGTTAACCAGTGTAATGAGTAATTTTTCTCGGTATTTTTTTTTATTTTCTTCATGGTCGTGTATTAACACCATTAAAGTCTTAATACACATTATTTTTGTTCAGTCTGGAAAACAAAATATTTTTAAAAAATAATAATTTTGTATGTTTTCACTTTTTCCTCATATTTTCTTTAAATTCCTCGAAGATGCTTACATTTTCTGCATCGTTTTTAAATGAATCTTCACCCTGTCCTCTGATTTTGGCTATAAAGTATTCTCTGCAAAATAAGATAGGTTCATTTGATTTCAAAAGTAACTTTGTCCTTGAAAATTATGGGAAGTTTATTAATTGATAAATGTGAACGTAAACGCGAGAACAGAAAAATGAAAGCAGATTTAAGAAAACTATAATGGACATAAATAGTAGAGAATAGCGAAACAAACTTTCAACGATTTCTAAATTATAAAGAAACACATTTTTTTTATTTTCAATTACATTTGATCTATTTATGGCATTATAATAGAAACAAATGAAAATTTGATATTCACTAAACACAAATTAAACTATTTCATAATGCGCAATTCGCTATCAAAAAATGCGGGTAGTTTTTTCAATTAAATCAATCAAGGCAAGCAGTGTATACTAATATATTTCACAACATTACGAAATGTAGAATAATTGAGGTTAGAGTTTTGTAGTACGTTTAGTATACGAATAACCATTAAATACCTGTTTGCGAAAGCCGCAGCTGCTGCTACAAGGCTGGTTCCAAAAATTAGTGGAAATTTATATCTATATATTGAACTGGTAATTCCAGATACCATAGTTAACTTTTAGTTTTCACTTCTTGTAATAATTTTCTGTCTGGCAAAGCAACAGCAAAGCAAGCCAAAATAACACTCTTTCTTTTCAACACCTTCGATTCGCTTGATTCTTCTACTGCGCATGTCACGCCTTATAACGCGCAAACATTGAATTAGTTCAAAAATATGTACTTGTAACGAAAATATGTCTCGAAAATCTCGCAGTCATTGTTATTGAAAAACTGATTGGCTTTTTATAACTTAAAGTTGTTTCATATCCTCAATTTGAAATTCTTAAAATAAATCTGTAATCCCTTTCCATAAGAAAAGTTATAGAAAACCTTATGCGCATATTGAGAAACATTTTGTGCGCTTTTTAATACTCTTCTGCGGTAAAATGAAAACTTTCAAATTATGTAATAAATTATTTTGAATATTTTATGTTAGTACTTTTTGCTGAAAACGGGTATTTAAAAAAAAAAGAATTTTAAAATGAAATCATAAAGTTTCAAAGTCTTAAAATATCTACAAATTTTAGATTCAGTTAATTTTTTTCACCGGAAATAAGCATTTTTAACGTAAAACCATGATCAAGATCTTGAATTTTCTTCAATTTTTGCTTAGATTAGCGTTTTACACCGGGCACGAGAATTTTTAATAAAAAAATGATCGAATTTCAAAGATTGTAAAATTTTCCTAGTAATATATTGGAAATTTTTGAAGGAAAATCGTTAGGTTTTAAAGGTTCATAATTTTCTTAATAATGCTAGCTTACATTAGCGTTTTGAACAAAAATCAGGATAATTCGAACAAGATTGGCAATTTTTCAACAGTGTCAGGTTAAATTAACATTTTTCACAGTACAGCGGTTATTTTAAATAAGAATCTTTAACCTAAAAGAAGATGTACAATTCTGAACATTTTTCTGTTATGTTGTATCAGTAGTTTTTATCCGAAATTATTGGTATTTTGGATTGAAAATAAATGAAAGTAAATAAAATTTAGAAACTAACAATTTTGGATTGTGTTGAGTGGTTTTGGTAGGAAATTGAAATTTTTATTAAAAAATCATTACATTCCAAAGAACATTCATAATTTGTAACTATTTTAGGTTTCGTTGGCGTTTTACATCTAATTTTTTTTTTTTTTTTACCAAATTCATTATAATTTGAAAAATATTAATACAATCTTTCGGACAATTTTGAATTGTGTTCATGTTTTTCATTGGAAATTGGTATTTTTAATAAAAAAATTATATTTTCAATATTTCAAAGATGATTTACAGCTTTTTGCAATGTTCAGATTATGTTGACGTTTTAGACCGGAAATCAGTATTTTGAACAAAAGTCGTAGACAATTGCTATGTATAATGGAAAAACTCATTTATTCTTCAGATTATTAATCAGAATCATTTAATTTACAATTTTTCGTTTTTTTGGCGCATAAATACCGGAAATTTATACTTTTAATAAAAAATCATTAGATTTCATAGAAGAACACATTTTTGAACAATGTTATAGGTTATGCCTACGTTTTTCACTGGAAATTGTAATGGATTTCAAAAAAGATTTACCATATTTTAATAATAATAGGTTATGTTAGTGTTGTTTGCCGGAAATCAGTAATTTTAAATAAAAATCATTTGACTCCAAGAATGAAACTAACAATTTCGAAACTAGAGGTTATGCTACGGTTTTTTGTCTGATTTTTTTTTTAATAAAAAGGAGACGTTTTAATTGTCAATATATTATAGAAATATTTTTCTTGCTCTTCTTTTATATCATTTTATAAACAATTATACTTCGTGTCTTGCCCTCAAGATTAACACATGTAGTACCACTACTTCGACCTACTTGATGCCACGAATTCAGAGTAACGAAGTGATTTAAAACTTTTCGCGCGCTCGCAGTGCACATGTGGCGCCGCCTGCGCACGCTAACCTCATAACATTTCTTCGTGCCGAAGACGCCACGTGTAAAATTTGTATCTT
>CAKNXH010060287.1:173563-185777 GCA_932178445.1 Andricus quercusramuli
ATTCATTATTAATTTAATTATATTAATAATTACTGTATAATGTTGTAATATTATTGTATTATTAGAGAAGTTGTAGGCTCCGGAAGCTTCGATCATGATTCCTTAAAGAAACCAATCCCAAAGCTACTGGAACGTGTACGTCATCCGCTTCTGCTCCTTCTGTCCTAGAAGGTAAGCAAGAGCGGGAAATTTACGCGTGATAACATCGGGCAACACTGTTCCCTGGAGTCAGTAGCCTTGGTACAGCTTACTCAGCTCGAAAAGAAGTGCTTGATATTTCGCCTGTTTTTCTCCCTCCTTTGCCGTGATATTACCATCGGCTGGTGCCGAGAATTCAATCACGTAAATGATCTTGTTCTTCAGATCTTGGAGGACAATGTCAGGCTTCGTAGCACTGATACGTTGAGTGGTGGAGAATGAGAAATTCCAGTAGATCTTACACTGATCATTCTCCACAACTGACTCGAGTTCCCCCTGGGCGTATGGCAAGACGGGCAATAGATCAACACCATAGAAATGCCTAAGATGGTAATATATCACTTTTAGAGCTGCATTGTGTCTCTCTATGTACGCGCAGCGTGCATATTTAGAGCATCCACTGAGAACATGTCCAAGTGTTTCGGGCTCTAGCTTGCACGCTCGGCAGTTGGTATCGTGTACAGGTATATTCATTATGCGCTCGCGGTAAACTAAGGTGTCTATGACGCCGTCTTGACAGGCTATTATATATATATATATATATATATATATATATATATATATATATGTTATTATTGTTATTAATAATATAATTATTACAAATAATAGACTGGTGACTTGTATGGAATATATAGTCCGTAAATTCGCTTTAAATAATCGGTTTTTCCTGAAAAGGCTTGAATTCGGAAATTATTTATACTAAAGAACAATAAAAATATTACAAATGAATTACTCATATTTTCTAAGTACATCTCAATTAAATATGATACATATTGAGATTATTTTTTATTTTCTTTAGAGAAAAAAACTTGCGTTGAATAAATAATTATACTGAAACAAAAATTGATAAATATACTCCATAAGCTTTCTTACAAATTGACTGCTGATCATTTCTAAAAAAAAAACGTTTAAATCCATTCAGAGTTGCGACCTGTAAACTATTTTGAATTGTAAATTCCCGAGCCAGCGCACTTTGCACCGGAAAAAGTAAAGCCCAAAAGTTTTATTCTTACTCCGGACTTTGCCTGCGCCTGTCGGGCACTTCGCGATTTGCCTAGGCAGAGTCCGAAGTGAAAGTGCTACTTCGGACTTTGCCTGACACCGCTCAGGCAATTCGCGGAGGGCCTAGGCAGACTGCGGTGTGCCGGCACTTCGGACTTTCCCTGTAACATATACATCTCGCGCTTCGCGCTCGGACGTATTTACGTCACGCTTTATGCTCGATTTCTCTAGATTTTTGAACTTCGTGTTCGACTTTGATGGAAAAAAACCTTATTTGCAAATATTATAAAATTATCAAAATCACTACATGTGAAGTGATTGTTAACTTTCTTTTTATTTTAGAATGAAATGGAAATTTATTTACTCAAGGTTCTATCGACCTTAAGGAACACATTCTCATCCAGACACTCGCGCTTCGCGCTCGATATGTGATTTGGAAATAATTTGAACCTTGCGTTCCACGCTCGGTTCTGTGCACCGTATGATAGAAATGAAAAAGTCACGAATAAAACAAAAACTACGCATCCTATCAGAACATGATTTTTAACAAATTTGTACCTCTTCTTTGGATGAACAAATTTTGTCTCTGTCATTTTTCTCGTAGCTTGTGTTATTCGTCTAAAAATTTAATTTTACTATTTTCAATGCTGTCTTTTACGAATAAAACAAAAACTACGGATCATATCAAAAAGTGAATAATAACAAATTTGGAGATCTTTTTTGGGTGCATAATTTTGTTCCATTCATCTTTGGTCGTATCCTGCATAGTTTGACAGCAAAATGAAATTATTGATTTTTCATTATTTTTTTTTGTGTGATCAAAATTTGGATTTTTGATTTTCTAAAAAATTCAAAAAGTTGTTAAGAAAATATTGTAGGGTGTTCAGGAAGAAAAATTGTTCTCCTCCTGACTTTTTTTCATATCGTGCGTTTTTCGGCATAAAATGTTCATTTACGTTTGTTTTTTGTAATTTTGAAAATGCTATAACTCCGGTAATTTTTTTTTTATCCGAAAAAGACATTACGATAAATTGTTTGAGTTTTGGAGTACTATGAATAACCGTACATAGAATTTTTGAATTTTGAAAAAAATGGTCTCGAAAATTTTCAAAATGCGCTCACTCTTTGAATTTTGATCAAAATTAGCTGGTTAACGAACTTGTTCTTTCTTTTTAGGCCCTAAAGAAGTGTGCCAAAGCACAACCCAATCTGATTATTTTTTTCGAAAGTTATCGTGCCTACAGACAGACAGACTACAGACAGACAGACACCTTGGTAAAAACCTTTTTTTCTAGCTCAGGGGGTCTCAAAACGTGGAGATTTGATGAAAACCGACCAAGTCAAATTTCACATAAAACCAATACCTTCTCATTAGAATGAGAATGTAAAAAGTGCGCGAACTATAAAAAACCAATTTTGTTATTACACAGTTTATTGCCACTTGTGTCGTTTTTCGATATATTCAATTTGTTTATTTTCAATGTTATTTTTTACAATTTGAACAAAAAATAGGCATCCTAGCGTAAAGTGTTTCTATGCAAATTTTTATAACCAAAGTTTATAAAAAATTTGTAGATCATTTTTGGTTGAACAACTTTTTTCTCAATTTTTTTCGGTCTCTTGTGTGGTTTTTCCAAAAATGTAATTTTTTTATTTTTAATGCGATTATTTATGATTAAAACAAAAAATACAATTCTTTAAAAAAATTATTTATGACAAATTTGTATAGCTCTTTCTTGTGTGAGCAACTTTTGCCTATTAATTTTTTCATAGCTTGTGTCGTTTGTGCAGAAATTTAATTCTTTCATTTTTAATCATATTTTCTAAGATTAAAGCAAAAACAATGGATTCTATCAAAAAGTGACAGCCAATGTAGATCTTTTTTGAATGCACAATTTTTGTCTATTCGTCTTTTTATACCCTTGTGTTGTTTTTCCAAAGATTTAATTTTTCTATTTTTAATGCTATTTTTTACGAATAAAACCAAAGAAACGCATTTTATCAAAAAGTGATCAATAACAAAATTTGCAGATCTTTTTTACATACACAATTTTGCATTCTTTGTTTTTTTTTCATATTCTGTATATTTTGACCGCAAAATGGAATTTTTGATTTTTTTGCGATAAAAATTTGAATTTTCGATTTTTCAAAAAATAGAGAAAAGTCTTATAACAGTATTGTAGGGTGTTCAAAAAGAAACATTTTTCTTCTCCTGAATGTTTTTTTTTATCGTGCGTTGTTTGGCTTAAAATGTTCATTTTCGTTTTTTTTTTGGAATTTTGTAAATGCTATAACTCCAGTAATTTTTGTTTGATCAAAAAAATTCATTGAGATAAATTGTTTATCTTCTTGAGTACTACGAATATACGTACATAGAATTTTTAGATTTCAAAAAAACTGGTCTCAACAATTTTGAAAAAGCGCTCACTTTTTGAATTTTCATCCAAAATGTTTGGCTAACGAACTTGACCTTCATTTTAGGATACTTGAAGAGTATACCGAAGCCCAAACCAATCTGTCAATTCTTTCGAAAGTTATCGTGCTAACAGACTAAAAATCTACATACATGCACACCCACCTACCCACATACACACATACAGACAGACACATTCGTAAAAACCTGTTTTTTGGGTTCAGGGGGTCTCAAAACGTGGACATTTGACAAAAACCGGGGGGGTCAAATTTTACACAAATCTAATACCTTCTCTAGATGAGAATGTAAAAATTATGCCAAATATTCTACAATTGTCAATTTGTTGTACCTTCAAACTATTCCAAATTGTTTTTATTTTTTGTATTTAATATTTTAAATACATTCTTTTTATACAGCCCTAAAAGATTCAAACCATTCTGAGAGCAAAATATCTACACAATGAATTACACGTATACCATTTATGTATGTACTAGTTTTTCGTACTGGATTTGAATTTGGCCTTTATTTTTTTCCTACATGTGAGTTTTTTGTTTGGTTGAGATAATCCTTTTTTTCTGAAAAATTAAAAATCGCGCTATAAGTGGATATAGAAAATTTTGTCGATAAATAGAGCTACGTATGTATTTTTCCTGTGCTTTTCATTGCTGAAGCTAACGACCATCTGAATTTTACGATAGCTTACAATTTTCTGGAGATAATCGCAAGAAACGGATAGAAAAGTTGAAAAAGTTTTTTTTTTAAATTGTTATACCAAGCTAAATAATAAATATTTATTACTCAGACCGGGTAATTTTCTTCGGGGAGAAATCTAAAAAAAAAAATTATAGTCCCAACACTGACCATTAGCAAGATACAAAACAGATAATGTTGAAATCATTATAATTTACTTCATTTCTATCGAATTCGCTTAAATTCTTTTAAATTCACTTGAATTTTCTGGAACATGATTTTCCTCGAATTATCTAGAACTCCCTCGAACTCCCATAATTCCCATGTATTATTATGAATTCATGTGAATTCCTTTGAGTGTCACTGACTTCGCTACAATTCTTCAACATTCCGTTGAATTCATTTGAATTCCCTAAAACTCTCTGTAATTCATTTGAGTTTTCTTTTATTCACTTGCATTGACTTAATTTTCTTGATTTCAGGTCATATATTTTCTATTAACTAAAATTAGATTTAAATATACTCTCAAAGAGATTCCAATTAATTCAACGGAATTCATCTACAAGTATTCGTTTTGAATAAGTATACATAAATTGTTGAATTGTGAACTGTACAGAAAGAATAGGGTTTTATTCCATTTATCTACCGAACGCTCAGTGCTTTAACTAAAAATATTTTGCGGTCGAATCGCTGTCTCTAATTTTTCGAAGAAAATGTTAACCCAAGAAGACCTCAAAACCCTGAAGGGTAGGCAAGAAAAAGAGTTTTAATTCGAATTCAGCACGAAAAAATTAGTAAGAATACGACACGTCCCATTTAAAATACTCATAGGACTCATAAGTTACATTTGCTTGACTAGTGTTATCACTTTTCTTCCTTTTTACATGAAAAGTCCAAAAGTCAAAAAAACACAACCTGCGTCTTCTCGACTTTAGACTTGACGGAGGAGGAGTAGGGAGAATTCTTACTTTACCAATTGTCAAACAGAATGAAGTCAAGTTTTAATGTATCTATTAATTAGGACCACCCGCTTCTTCAGTTTATATAAATTTAGAAAGCCGTCAACACACTGAAAAAATACGTAGTAAATTGGCAACTAATTTTACTGAGATGGAGAAAATTGTTGATTCCACTGCTTTCCTATTTGGGTGTAACTAAATTCTCAATTCAGTTGACTACTTCAAACATTTAAGTTAACAAAGAAAAATACATTGGGGCCTTATAGGGAACTAAGATGAGTAGTTGGAATCATTGTTTTCATTTTTACTACGTAAGTTGTATTAACTAAGAACTTAGTTAAAATAACTAATTCCTTGGTAAATGCAACACAGAGAAGTAGTAAAAAACTGTTTCAACTCCTCGTGTTAGTAGAACCTAATATATTTTTCTTAGTTGACTCCGAGGTTGACTCAAATGGTTTGAGTAGTGAAACTAACTAAAAATTTTGTTATCCACAAACAAGAAAGCAGCTGGATTTACTATTTCCTCCTACTAAGAGAACTTAGATGACGATTCACCAGGAATTCTTTTCAATGTAAATTTCATTTAAATCCAATATTATTCAGAGTTGTTTCACAGAATAAGAAATGGGTATACTTTTGTAGATCTCAGTTTAACACACTAGAAGGATTTCTGGCACAGATCAATATAAATGAAGTTATTGATGATTTGTGAAAAAAACATTGTTCACAGAAGTTGTAGATCCCGTCGAAATACATATTTCTTACATCTATACTTTTTTCTAAAATTAATATTTTTCGAGAAAAATTACGACAATGAATTTTCAGATTTGTTGTCACAAAAAAATGACCACCACTGGGATGCGTGGTTTTTTTGGGGTGTTGTAAGAAGGGTCGGCATGAGGGGTGAGAGAAGGTGTAGGCCATTTAAAATACCCAAGATTAGGATGCGTGGTTTTTTTTGTCAGTTGGAAAAAGGGGTCGGCGTGAGTGGATATTAGGGTGGTTCTTATTTATACTTGGTGGATTTTTTTCTATCGAATTTCTCTGCTCTCACCCTCCAGTTTTGTTCGAATGCCAACAAAAAAAAAATCTCCAAATGTGAGCAAAATCGGTTAATATTTAGGGGTCGCGCAAAGACCATGAAATGTCCCATTGATTTAACATGGGAAAAAGTCAGCTTTTTGTAAATCTAATATTTAAACCTGATAATATGTTGCAAATAATTTTGTGTTTCTGTATATTGTTTAGAATTTGTCAAAGAATAAGAATCAATCATAAATTTTGAGGCTGAATAAATTTAAGCCATTCTTATGGGTCCCCAAAGAAAACCCCATAAGTGATAAATGTGAATTTTACGTAATATTGCGGTGTATTGACGCTTTTTAAAATTTTTTTTTCATAACTTAAATAATCATTGATCAGTAATTTCAGAATATCCGGTCATTTGTTAACTAATATAGAATTGTTTAAACAATTTAAATTTGTTTAAAATGTCTTTTTCAGCTAACTCGCGAAATGAACGTATTTTCTAGACATTATGAGTTATTTAATCAATAATAACAATAAAATAATTTGTTTGAATAATTTTGCAATTATTTAAATAATACGTATTTGTTCAAGCATATATTATACCTAAAAAAAAGACGGAGAAACATTTTCTCCCTAAATTTTCGACAAATTTTAATATTTCAAGTACTAATTTGATTATTATGGATACCCGTAGATGTTTAAAAAAATTAGAATTTCTTGAACAATTTTTTTGTTTACATTTTGTTGTTGCTATTTTTCGAAAGATTGACATATTGTTATGTCTTACTTTGCTTTTTAAGAATACCCTTAAATGTTTAAACAAATTAAACCTGATCTAATATAAAACCAGCAATTTGCATGGTGATGAAAATCATATCATAACAACATTACGAAATGATGCTAATTGCTTACCTATAATTCAATCCCAGAGGTCTATGCTCAAATGAATTATTAATAATGTTTCACCTGTTATCAAGTATCAATTATCTGGGTGTCCGGACTTCATTATCGAGTGGATAAGTTCACAGAACTCGATGTGATTGAGACCTCGAGGTCCGAGGGCGTTTCGCTTGCTGTATTGGTACAACACTTTCTTCCATGTTTGGCCGATTGCCAAGGTCCTTTGTTTCATTTTATAATCTACTAATGCATGCCTAACATTTTTCTGAGCATGTATGTGCACTTTAAGACTCTTCAAAATATTATGCTAGTCACTGGTGGTAATCTTACACGTTTAGAATTACACATTACGGAGGACCGCGTATAAACAATGGGCAACGTGCTACAACCCCACGGAGGTGTGATGCCTACGTTGATGACGTACATCAGATGGCCCCATCGCCAGGTATATATAAAGGTGTAGAAACACAGGAGCATCATTCAGTCTTCTTACATCTTTCGTGTTCAGATAGAGAAAACAAAATCCACCAATATCAAAATGAAGTGCCTGATCGTGAGTATTCAAATTCTCTAATGGTCTTAGTATTTATTGGTACTTGGTTTATTCAATTTAAAATTTGTTTATAAAAAGTGTGAGTCTTTTTATGCAATTGAGATGCATTAGAATCGCAGTGAAAACAAAGCTTGATTTATTTTACCGTGAGTAGTTTAGTTTAGACTTTAGAGGTATGAGTTTTTAAAACGTCACTAAGAAGACTGTTTGGTGGAATTAAACAAATTTAGAATCATTAAATTATCTTTCATGGGCTCCGCCAAACGATTTTTGGAATAATCCGAATTTGGTTCAACCAACAAAAAATTTGATTTGGTAACAATTTTATCTCAACAATTTCTTGTTGATCCTAGTGCATGTGTTTCCATAGGAATGCTTAAACAAATACGATACAGTTTGAATTGGGACAAAACATAACTATTATCGTTTCAATAATACTGTAAGAATTTAAAATTTTTGCTCGTAAAACTATAATTGGTTGATTTAGTAAATTGACCTGTAAAATAACATTTATGCTCGATCTTAGAAGATGGGGAAGTTATCACTGGGATAGAAATCAGTCAATTATTAGCATTGGAAGTTCAATACATTTGCAACTCAGTGCTCGAAAGCATATATTTTTATATGTTATGTGATCAAATATCAAATTGCTTCCTATAATATTTTTTGTTGTTGTTATAAGTTTGTCCCTCTACTTGCACCTTATCAATATTTAGTAAATCAATATCAATATTTAGTAAATTTAACGGATTTCATCTTCTATCATTTGTTTGATTCAGTTTAGCAATTCTCAAGAGAAATCTGTTGAATTTATATTTAAATAATTTTTGTATTTTTCATTTCAGGCTGTTGCTTTCCTTGCTCTGATTGCCGTCGCTTTTGCTGAGGAGCCAGCAGCTGCTGCATCAACCCAAAGCGAAAATGCAGTTGAGCCAGAAAAAGCCGAAAATGCAAAGGATGTGAGAGATAAGAGAGGAGTACTGGTGACATCATATGCAACGGCCCCAATTGCTGCACCAATTGCATACGCGTCTTATCCTGCGCCAGTCCCATACGCCTACTCAGCAGCCATCCGACAATATCCAGCAACATATGTTGCCGGTTACCCCTATGGTCAAGTGGCATACGTTTTGTAGATTAATTTGGCTTTCTTCGATGGAACAGTGATTTTTTCTTAGACCTATTTTCTTCATGGAATGTGTAGAATTTTAGTCACATCGATGCGATTTGGTTATTAATTTGTACTATAAGTACATTGTCAAATTACATAACTGACGATTTGCTCATCAATGATACTCTTCTCATTTCATCTGCACTCTTTCGTTTATTTTCGAATAAATAAATGCTTTAAATTATAACAATGTGTGTTTACTTATTATGGTTAGCATTGCTGAAGAAACATAATATACTTTCCAAGTATTATCAATATCGGACATAATACTTCGAAAAATTGATTAGCTTCACTATTCTTTCAGAATAATTCTGAATAATCGATTTGGTAATAAATTATTAACTTATATGAATCTATGTTCAAAAAAAGTTTCGTATATTTAATCGAAGTGTCTCGTCGCCCCGAAATTCGGAATGACTAGCCCATTTTCAACATTTGGCTAGTCGTCCCGAATACTATGTATTATTTTTATTTCTCTCCTTTTGAGTAAAACGAGGATTAAAAAAACTGCTATTCATCCCTAATTAAAAATAAATTTGAAAAAACGGATAAAACTAAGAGTTAGGTTATATTTTATAGAGTGTAGTCCTTCGAACTTCAAAGTATCCAAATTATGTTATGTATTTGCACTGTGTCACCGCAGTCTCAACTTCGTTCCAAACTTTCCTATGATTTCCGCGCTCTGATTGGACCTTCCTTTGATGTGATCTAAACTCTAGACTAGATACACTTGTTGCCTTTGTATTTAGAATCAATAATTCATTTGTAAAGAGTAAAATCCAATAATTAATCGCTCTTGCACTATAAAACACTCTTTTGTGACCCCTGTGATAGGTCACAAAAATAATGTAAGGTAACACCCCTAACCCTTTTCCAACATTTTTCCTTTTCCAAAAGCGACATAAGCTCCAAAATTTGGAAAACGGCATGAACCCCAAGAATTGGTACGGAAAAAGGGTATGAACGCCAAAGTGTGAAATTCGAAAGGGGTACAAGCGCCAAAACTGATGAAGCCAAAAGGGAATAAGCGCCAAAGGTTGAAATTCCAAAAGCGCGTAGTGTCCAACATTTGGCATAGAAAAAGAGCATAAGCAACAATATTTGGCAAACCAAAAGGGCATAAGCCCCAAAGTTTGGAATTCCAAGGGGTCATAATAATTGCCAAGTTGCCAAATTGTTTGAAATTACAAAAGGTCATAAGCGCTAACATTTGGCAAACCAAAAGGGGCATAGGCACCAAAGTTTGAAATTCCAAAAGGGCTTGAGCTCTAACATTTGGCAAAAGGGCTACATACGATAATGTATAATTTTAAATTATGAATAACCTTTTTTTGGGAAGCGGAATCAAGCAAATATATTCTATGCAAAAAAAACACGATAAAACCAAGGAAAATATAAGCAAATTTTTTGAAACACAAACGATGTATTTCAGATTTTACCTTTCCTTGTGCTCTTGAAACTTTTCAAGAACATGGCCAAGATGCTGAAACCGGTACTCCTTACGCAAGATATGATGATGTGCACGAAATACTCGCAGAAACGTGAAACTTGTATAAATTTTAATTTAATTTGACCAAGTTACGCTTTTTATATATCTACGGAACAATATAATGAATGCAGAAAAGAAAAATTATGACAGTTTCAGCATATTGAAATAGATCAACACAAACCTGTAATTATAAGAATATATTTGCTGTAAGAATACATGAATCGCCAAAAATTGAAGTTCTCAGCGTGTTTCTAAATTTGTACAATTTATTTCGATAACCGATTCATTTGACGCTCTTGTGCGTAAATGCAATTTTTTCAACTGACATGTTTGATAGGAAAACATTTCTTTTCACACAACATTTTTCAATATCTGCTTTTAGTTTTTCCTTCATAAGAAAATAATTAATGACAGTGGTTTCAGATAATTTTCATGTGTATGTAGTAGTAGATAGTTGTAACTGTAAACTGACTTTTCTTTCAAAAATCTTTATTTTTTCAATGTTGACACTCGTGCATTCAATATAATATCTGTGATGTATAAAGCATACGCCACGAAACAGAAAATGTCCTTTTTTTCGTCTAGATATTCAGAAAATTTTTTCTAATGGAGTAAATAATTGTAATTTCGAAATCCGTGTATAATAATACTTTCTAAACGTGTTTTTACCTTTTTCCCCCTATTTCTTTTTCAATTTTCTCACAACAGTCATATTCCTTATACTTTAATTCATGATTCAGAGAAAAGAATAGACGTAGACCTATTGATTGGTTCCCCAGTTGATGGCACACGGTCTTTGGACCTCATTTTAAAAGATACCACATACTAGATATGCATAAAAATCGACAGATACAGATTTCTTATTGAAGATACTCGTTGCCAAAAATTTTTGAGGTGAAAGGCACAACCGTTTTATCAATTTTCATTGCGCCTCAATTGAAACTTCGAGTTCTGATACCTGTAGAGCGGGTTGAAACACGGTGTTTGCATCTCTAGGGTTGGAACATTTTTTTTCAGCCCTAGGGTTGAAACAAAATGTTTCAATCCCAGGGATGCAAACACCGTGTTTCAATCCTTCCTACAGGGACAGAAACTCAAATTTTCTATAGATTCGCTATGCGAAATAATATGCATTACTCGGAATGTAACACAACGATCGCAACTCGTGTGAATGCAGCCCTCGCTTCGCTCGGACAGCAAACGTCACACTCATTGCAATCACTGTGCCTGATTCCTTGTAATACAACTTGAAATACTGTAAATTGTTAAGATTAGGTTTATCAATTTTTTTTTTTACGAATATTAAACTTTATTTGAAGCTTGTTTCGTGGAGTTACATTAGTTATAATAAATAAAAAGTGCATTCGTATAAGACTGTCAGTTTTGGAAATTTGGTTAGGTTGTGTGAACAAACTCGCAAAAACAGTCAGAAATTTGCGGAAATTTGTACAATCGGTCATATTTTCTAGCAGCCAAACAAGATTCATGCAAATTATCATATGAATCCGATAAATGTTTCGTTCTACGCAGAATTATTTTTGTAAGAATGTTCGTTTTCGTGGTGAAAGCGGTTCATAGTATTTATTATATTAGAAACCAAATGTAGAATTATTTCTTTCTGTAATCAGTCTCATTGATGGATCACGAATACCTTTTATTAGGTTGAAATAGTAGAAAATCTTTCAAATTATATAATATATTGTAATATGTCTCACTTACTTACACGTGAGATTATGAATAAGTGTAGTTATAAAGTTGCTGTACTTCAAGGGATGATAAGAAAATTGTTTATGAATCAAATGTATGT
>CAKNXH010060287.1:198566-227033 GCA_932178445.1 Andricus quercusramuli
ATAATTCGCCGGGAGCGGGTACTAATCTGAAAAATGGCACCCGCTCCCAGCAGGTCAATACGATGATCCGGCAAAAGTTTCGCTGAAAATTCCATAATGAACATGGTTCCTTTCTCGATGTCAAGAGAAACTATGTTAGGTCTCGAGTGCGCAACAGAAACAATTGTCGAGAATATGCAGTTCTAGTATATGCGGCACTTCTCATTTTCGACAATCGACTCTATTTCTCTAGGAGCGTTTATCGGAGAGGTATTAGGGCTAATGCCGTAAGAGTGACAGATATGGTAATAAAGCACTCTTAGTGCCGTATTGTGCCTTTGGATTTAGGTTGTTTCCGCATAAGTTGGACAGCTAGATAGTATGTGTCCTATATGCTCGGAGTGTGGATGAAACGCTCTGCAGATATAATATCGGGAATGTCTTGGCTTCAATCCGGATGATCTAAGGAAAGCAAACGTTAGCTCATACGACATTAATAGGTCAGGCAACGAAGGGTTTGATAAAGGAAAAAAATGGTAACAGGCTGATTATTAGCAAAACCCCATCTCCATAGGCTGTTAATGATTATATAAAAAATCGAAATTGATTAAACAATGGCTAAACATTTTATAATAAACAATAGCGGCCAATATATGTTTTTTACGTTTATTTCGGAAACGGCTAATTTTAATGAAATTAGGAATTCATAGAAAAATGTGTAGAATTTTTTTCTCTATAAAAAAGGTAATTCTTCTTTTTCACATAAAAACAATATTTTGCTTAAAAAATAGGAAAAACGATTCATTTTTTGTATCGGCGTTTTTACACCTGTGAGGTACAGGTTTTGAGGAAAGAAGTCCTAACTACAGATGTGAGCATGATGAAGGTCTATCACTGAAAGAGTACATGTAGAATTACGATAAGTCAATTACTTCATTTAATATTGCTTAATTTTTTCACTAACTCCGACGGTCTTTTTTGTTATCATTACTTCCATGCTTGAAGTTCATAATTCGTAAAAGAGGCAATAATGTGAGGCGAAAGAGGAGAGGGCTCCTCGTGTTACCCTCAAAGACGCCTTTCTGAAAGGTGACATTATTAGTTGCCACAAAATGTATTCCGGATGAAATAGTATATCTGTTTTTTTTTGGTTCAAACTGGCATTAATCTCTCTATGCATCCCGCTATGTGTAGATAAATTTCAAGCTTTCCAGCAGACAGATGATATGTCTATGGGAGCTTGAATAGAAAGCTTTCCGTTAGTCAAACCAGGACATCGATAGGCAGCGTTGATAGGATGCTACGTCTTTGAGTCGCGTTGTAATCTTTACGGTTAAATAAATTTCTCATCTTCCGAAGAAGCATTGTGCGTCCTTTCACAACCACTACAAAATAGGCTGTTCCAAAATTGTATATGAGGTGAAAATTCGGGCTAGATGTCCATGGGTTCCAGCAAACTTCTTCCACTCGAAGCTCTTGAGACCATCTGGGCTCGGAGCGGAATAGTTCTTTATGCTCCTTAATACCTTTTTTATCTTTACGAAAGGGATACGTGGGCATACCCCCTCAGGTGTCATGAGGGGAACCGCACAGCTTCTTTGGTTTGTGCGCGTGATCGACAGTCCCTGGAGGGTCTCGGAAGATAGTACCCCCATTATGTCAAAAACATACTGTCTGATGGTCAGCAGCTTTGACTTGTTGAGTGTGTAAAGACGGATCAGAAGTTCGCGCCCATCTCGACTCTTCCAAGATCCTCCAGTTACTGTCGAACATCCGCTCAAACCAGAGGAGGTCGAAGCATTTTGGAGAGAAGTCTACGAATTTCCGTATCCACTTAAAGAAGGCTCAGAGAACTTGAATAGTTCCAAGGAGCTGTGCAATTTCCTTATAAACCCTGAGGAATAATGCTCACCTATCACTATCGAGGAGGTGAAAAAAAGTATTAAGATGCATGAAGAAGTATTCCGCTCCGGAACCAGATCGTATAAAGATATTCTGCTGCAAGAAGTTTCCTTTAACCCACTAGCATCTGGCCCACATTTCTACCTCATATATGAGGTCGGAAGAGCCTATTCCGTAGTGGGTGGAGCAAGGGCGCACATTACTCCTTCCAAAGATGGGCAACTTAGCTGACTTGAAGAATTACAGGCTGATCACTTGTCTAAGCACACTGTATAAGTTCTTCACAGCCATCATAAATAACCGAATTCTTCGGACCTTCGGACCTGTGCGGCGAAAAATGTGCGAACAACGCTTCTCAAACAAAGGCGTAGCAGGATGTCGTGAGAACCTGCTAATTGATAAATGTTTCTGCAAAGACACAGCATCCTGGCAGCACTTCCTATCGATGTCCTGGATTGAATACCGGAAAGATTTCAATTTAGCCTCACATAGACTTATCATCTGTCCGTTGGAAAACGTAAAGTTTTATCCGCACATCGTGAGGTGCATAGAGATTGATGCTGCTTTGGAAAACTAGATTTAGTATCTCATCTGGGAAACATCGTGTGGCAACTAACTAAGTCACCTTTCAGAGAGGTGTCTTTCAGGGCGACATCACTTCTCTTTTATCTTACATTACTACCACTATGTATCGCACTTCGCCATTCTGAAGAGTACTTCTGCGGCAAATCTGGAAATCGAAAGCATAAGCTCCCTCACGTATTTTATATGGATGATCTTAAGATCTAAGTTGAAAATAAAAAGCCACGACACCTAGCTCTGGGGATTGTCATAAAATACACTCAGGAGATTGGAATGGTATGTGGGTTAGAAAAATGCGCCAAGGTTTATCAGAAGCGAGGAACTTAATGGCATCCCTGAAGACCCTGAGCTCGTCGAAAGAAGCGCTATACGACACCTTACCGTTGGAGAGACCTATAAATACCTGGGCGTGCCACTGAATCGCATGTAGGACGTGAGATGTATTAAGAATACTCCCTGAAGCAGAAACAAACATCTCATTCAGTAGATTTGGTCTTCTGAACTGCCAGCAAGGAACAAAGTATCTGCAACAAACATGCTTGCGAAGGATGAGTGCTCAAACTCTCGGCCAGGACTTGAATATCAGGGGTGATAAAAATGCAGCAAATCTTATCCATTTCAAATACTAACTCCTGAAGACCCGGATTTAGAAAGCACATAAGGAAATCTCCTGTGAACAGTTCCTCGACAAGAGGATTCACAGAATCTTTCACAGATATGTGACGGATCAGTCGATGCCGTATGTGCTAACGTATGCTGTCCTTAGATCACCCAGACTAAAATCGCATACGGAGGATTTCATTTAGGCATATGTAGACGGTGTCATTTCCACTTTATCATACCGTAGCCACATCTTGAGCCACGACATTCCCGATGATAGCTCCAGAGCGTGTCATACACACCCCGATAACCTAAGACACATTCTATCAAGCAGAGATGGGTAAGTTACTTTTTAAAATGGGCTAGTTATAGTCACCGTTACATCACAAAAAAAGTAACTCGTTATCGTTATAGTTACTAATTCAGAAGGTAACTCCTTCTTAGTTGCATTTCCCGAAAAAAGTAACTGTCGTTACGTTTTTAGTTACTTTCATGTTTGGGAAATATATATCCAAATTCAATTTTTACAAAACATTATTGATAACTTTCGAGTGATAGTTGTTACACTCTAATGAAAGTCGTAGGTCAGTCATGACCCACATAATACTTCTAAAATTTATAAATTTTCAGCTTTCCTATTTTGGGCTATAAATCTTCTTGGTGCTGGAAATTAATTATTTCTTTCTGAAAGTGTTTCTTTAGATTTATCTATTTACGACTTCTAATTCTAGAAGATTTACAATATTCTAAGACTAAGGGAACATTTTCTAGTATACATTGAATTTCCAATAAAATATATGAATTTAAACTGAAAAGGATACATTTTCAACCAAAGCAGACATATCTTCAACAAAATACACGAATTTTGAAATAAAAAAAAATAAATGTCCAACCAAATAGTGGGATCTTCAACTCAATAATATACATTTTAAATGAATGTTTATCCCAAAAAATATCAACAAAATAGTCCATTTTTCAACGAAAGGGATGAATTTTCAACTGAAATGGTGAATCTTCAAAAAAAAAAAAGTTTTCAACAAAAAGGATTCAGATTTTGCATCAGGCACAGTTGAATTCAACCAAAAAAGATGAATTTTCAACAAAATAGGTACATTTAAAACCAAGGGGATGAATACAATTTGCAACCAAGAATATAATTTTCACCAAAAAAAGACGAACTTTTAACAAAATACATGAATTTTTTCTACAATGGAAAAAATGATTTCTAACGAAAAAAGATCACTTCTTTAAAAAAATGTAATAGTTGACATTTCAGCCAAAGAATATTTTTATTTCAAATCAAAACGGTTACATTCAACCAAAAAAAATGTCTCAACGAAATATTTGAATTTGCAGTCAAGACAGGAAAAAATCGATCAGATTGTTGAAGTTTCATGCGAGAAATGCAAATTTTCAACAAAAAAGTTGATTTTTAATGATATAATGAAATTTTTATCCAGAAACATGAATTCTCAATGAGAAATGTAGTAGACTAAATTTCAACCAAAAAAGGCAAACTTTTGACACGATTGTTTCATTTGAAAACAAAAAGATGAATTTTTACCAAATAACATGAATTTTCAGCTACGAAAGTTCACTTTTCAACAAAATAGTGTAATTTTCAACCAAAGAGATGAATTTTCAACCAAGAAGGTTAATTTCTTACCAAAAAAGACCATTTTTAGACGAAATATATGAATTTTCAACTGAAAAAGATCAATTTTCAACCTAAAATATCATAGTTCAAATTTCAACTGAAAAAACTAATTTTCAACGAAGAAGATCAATCCTAAACTTAAAATGTAATACTTGATATATTTCAACTGAAGAAAAATATTTTATTTTAAATCAAGAACAGTTTAATTGCAGCAAAAAACTAATTTGTAAGATAACAGTTGAATTTCCAACCGAATGAAATGATTTTCTTTCAAGATATTTCCATTTCAAACAGAACAATTAAATTTTGAACCAAATATGTAGTAAAATTTTTAACCGAAAAAGTTGAATTTTCAATTAAAATAATAAGCAAAATAACTGGGATAGTTAAATTTTCAGTTAAAAAAATTAATTATCAGTCAAAGAGAAATTAATATTCAACTACGAAATTATTTCTTTTTAAGTGTTTTTATAGATTTTAGAAAATTTTGAATCCCAGGGTGGGAGAAGAATTTTAATTTTTCTATATTATCCTATAAATTTCTATGGCTATCTGGCACCACTTGAATAGTGCCAATGAAAAAATAGTTGGAAAAGCAATAAAATTGATTTATTGTCGTAAAGAACACTTGTGAACTACATTTCGAAAGTAACTAAAAGAATAACGTTTTTATAGTGACTGTTACTGAAAAAAATGTAACTAGTTACCAATTCGTTACTTACTCATAAAAGTGATTCCGTTACCACGAAAAATAACTAGTTATAGTAACAAGTTGAAAGGAACCAGTTACTTCCTATCCCAGCTATCTAGTTGTCAAACTTGAGCGAGAACCACCTACACACAAAGGCACAATGCGGCACTAAGAGTGCTTTATTACCATCTCTGTCACTCTTACGGCATTTGCTATAATACCGGTCCGCTAAACGCTCCTAGGGAAATAGAGTCAATTGTCGAAAATGAGAAGTGCCGCATATACTGGTACTCCATATTCTCGAGAATTGTTTCTGTTCCGCACTCGAAGCCTGACATATTTCCCCTTGCCCTCGAGAAGCGAACCATGTTTGATATCGATTTTTCGGCATCAGTTGACAAAAAAGTCCTAGCCAAGGAGAGAGAAAATAAAAAGAGGCAATAATAATAATAATAAGGTGACCTTATAAGGGAGTTGCGACGGTTATACCCGGAATATTCTGTTAAGTAATTCGTCCTGGTCATCGGCGCTCGTGGAGCTGCGAAGCTTTCACTCGTCAATAGCCTGAAAAACATTCCTGCGGGGAAGATGTGGGAGGCGGTCATCCTTGGGTCGCTCCGGGTCCTCAGGGTGCACGAGACTTTTACCGATTAATCGTATTGAATCCGTCGCAGACTGTAATCACTCATCTCGCGGTCGCGACGCCAGCATAAACCTTTTGAGCGGAGGCGTTATGGCGCGGCACAGCTAGACGAAGAGGAGAAAGGGACATTGAGACCGACCGCGGAAATCAGGCACCGCCTCATAGAGGATAGCGATTCCAGCACAAGGAGGAACATTAGGATCCAGGTTCCTCCTGAGCTCGAAGATCTAGCTGGAAAGTATTCATCCCATCGTAAAGATATCTCCCAAGAGTGCAACCTCTGGACCATCGTTTGTTTCGTTTTTGTTGCCTTTTTCCGCGGCGAGAGCTTTAGCTGATTCTAATAGAATTGTGAAACTGACGATAGATCAAAAGACTAAAAGATGCTTGCCTCAACTGAACAAAAAGATTGGATGGGCAGGACAGAATGCAACCGGTGTGAAGTGTGTGATTGACTACATAACATCTAGTATGCCGTTCACGGGAAGGGTCCGAAATTTCGCTCACGAACTGAGGATCTATTATCACACACTGAACAAGTCAAAGTCGCTGACAATCAAGCAGCACATTGTTGACAAAATACGGAGCTTATCTGACGCAAGAAGGAGAATACAGAAGATGGACGGGTGGGTAAGGGGAATCAACAATTTCTCTATGACCCGTCGCGCCTCTCCAGCGATCCCCTTGTTTCTGTCAAAAATCCACCCAAGCCCGACAAGGTAGAGAATTTTTTAGGAGAGGTATACAAGATCCAGAAAACACTAGAATTGAAGGAAAACAATGAACATATCATTCGCTTCAAGAAGCCTTGCGACAACCGGATAACATCAGGTGAGGAATATCCATCAATCACCAATCGATTTTAAAGAATAAGCTGGAACCAGCTGAAAATTCCTGTACAGGAACCTCGAAGGATCCTGTACATGTCCCTGTACGTGAACCTGCACATGAACCTGTACAGGTGATCTTGACGGTTCCTGTGCAGGAATTTGGCGAAGGAAACTGTACATGATCCTGCAAAGGAACTTGCATCGACAAAGGAACCTTCGAATGATCCTGTACAGGTGCCTGTACAGAAACATGTATAGGATCCTTTACAAATAGCCGTCAAAGGAACCTTTGGAAGGATCCTGTACAGAAACACGTATAGGGTCCTTTACAGAAAGTCATTGCGAAAACGGATGTCGCTTACAGCTATAAACTTGCCTTCCTTTTATTCTCTTTAAGAACCAACTCACTATCGAGAGAGACAAACCACCAGAAAACCCTCGCGGATTAACTCCTATGCAGGTTCATGTATAGGGTCCTGAACATATTCCTGCACATGAACCCACATCTCAATTGACTATGTGAAGGAACCTGTACAGGGCCATTCAAAGTTGGGCTTGTATACAGGTTCCTTTGCAGGATCATGTTCAGTTTCCTTCACCAAATTCCTGCACAGGAACCGTCAAGATTGCCTGTACATGTTCGTGTACAGTTTCTTGTACAGGAACATTTGCAAGATCCTCCGAGGTTCCTGTACAGGAATTTCCAGCTGGGGAGGGGTATGTACGGCAGGATTAAATTATCGGAAAATAATTGATGATTAACCCTTAGCTGGCACACTGGGGTCGTCCGTGGCATGGCCTTAGATTTTTCAAATTTTCCTGTTTAACATTTTGCAAATCATGTGCTGGAATATAAATGCTTATAATTTTGCTAACAATAACTTGATAATTATTCCATTAAAGTATTTCTTCCAATGAAATATTTACGAGTCAACTATTTTTATTCATATTCAAAAAATGGCCATGAAGTTGAAAAAATATTGTTTAGAAAAACAGCTGAAAATCTTACTTTCATTTATCAAAATAAATACCTTTTTTTCAAATGGCCACTATTCTACTATTTTTTGATTAAAGTACTACATCTTGGCAACAAATCTGTAATTTTGTTAAATCTAAAAAGCGAATAGTTTGTTCAAAACAGATGATTATGTGCGTGGGGTCGAAAACGACCCAGTGTGCTAGCTACGTTTGGCGCGAGAAGTGTGCCAGCTAAGGGTTAAAAACCTGCTGAATTCAGCTGAGCGAAAATGAAGGAATATATGTGCACAAGTAATTTGTTGCTATTCTTTATTAATGCCATAAGGTTTGAATCAAATCGATGAAAAATTGACTAATATATTCAATACATGTACATTATTATTCTTTTGAAAAAGATATTCGCGTTTTTTTACTTGGCAGTGATTCACTACCGGGATTTTTGATACATTATTTGTTGAAAAAATCAATGAAACTGAATGACGTGCAGTACTAACTAAATTTACAGCAGGATGTGATATAAAAAAAATGTGTATTTCTATATGACATTTTTTTTCAATATTGACACGATAATTTATCCTTATACCGCAGCGAGTTGAGATGCGCCAAAGTGTCATCAAATTATCTATTAATTGGAGGATGATCAACTTAAATCTGAAGTTTATGTTTCTCAAGCCACTAACAATTTCGTACACTACGCAATCTGTATAATTATCTAGGGCATTTTATTATATTTCTCGAACAAAAATAACCATTATTCTTGTGTAAGATTTTATTATGTGTGTTGCCAATGCGGCGGAAAGAATACTCAACGCTGTGAATGTGCAATCGACATTAAAATTAAAAGCGATTACATCAAATGTAATTTAATTTGCTTGAACCGATTAGTCCGTTCGCCTTCGTTTGTTCCTCAACGTTTTGGCTTGCTCAAATGCGTGCTGTTTTTGGTTCTCCAATTTTTCGGCTTCCTGAAACAACTGTTCCATCAACGGTTCGTGTTGGTTTTTCACTGTTTCAGCATCCTCAAAAGAGTGTTGCTTTTCGTTTCCAGATAGTTCGGCTTCCGCAAGTATATGAGCGAATTGTGCAGCGTGACTCATGTCTTCAAATTTGATAGGTTTGTACACATTCAATGCTCGTTGTTGTTCTTCGGTAATTGGATAGTAATTAAAGCCACCCTCTCGAGTTTCTTCTAATATTACCCCGTGGTAGCTATGCTTAAACATGTATATTGGACAAATTTTACCATCAGCGACTACTCCATAGATGATATCATCAAAAGCTGCTACACCTATATGAACGCCTATTGGTTTGAAATGACCATCTATTTTGTAAAATATGTCTCGAGGTACTGATCGTGTTGTATGATATAAGGTGTCAGTACGGAGACCGGAACCAGGCGGCGCGAATGCCATATTTGTGGGTCTTGCATGTCTTTTCACCGGCACATCTAATTCTGTAAGAAGAAATTGTAATGGACGAATTTCATTATTCAAAATATAAATCATACCGACTAAAAGAAAAACGCAAGCAACATAATTGACCATATCCTAAGGCATTTATAGCTATCCTGAAGCAGCTTTGGTAATTATTCAACATGGTTATTGCTTGAACATTTTTATTCTTTTTTGCATTAACTTAATTCTATCTAAAAATAGCGCTATGAATACAAATTTTGAACATTTAAATGACAAGAAGAAAATTATATAGAAAATAGTATTGGCATCAAAATAATTGAATAGTCACTGTTTGGAATATAATGCTTTCAACATTATTTGAAATAAACATAGCATGAAAATGTAATGATCTGATGGATGAAACATTATTCCGTCACGTAATTATGAAAATTTGAACTCGTTATTATTTTTCAATACTAAGATGCTTCTAATTTTATAAACAAAAACCTTTGGTTGCCGCTGCAGCTGTATGCATGTTAGTGTCATCAAAATACAGCTTGTTGGAAATAATTTAATTATGGAATCACAGTTTTATTAACAAAATTTTTATACACTGATGTGGGACACGGAATGAGAAAACACATGAATTTCACATCTGAATAGCTTTATACAGAGGAATGAGTGTCAACAAATACAATTATTATAGAATAGTTAACCAACCACCGCAGAGTTCCGCTGAGAGCAACCGTCATCCATAAAAATGACACTGGCTTCCGGCAGAACCGCGCTGAATCATACGTATGGCCACGTTTTACGACCTTAGACGAAAGACCACAGAGCACGACAAAATCGAAATAACCAGTGCAAATGCCTTGGCATGTTTTTGCCATGCTGGTATGGCTTCGAGGTTACGAACACACTTCCGACAGAAATTATTCTAACCGTATATACCGGAAACAATTGTCGCACTTCAATTCTAGGGTCTCGATACTTCTCCTTTTCCTTCTCCTTGACTGTGATGTTGCAGTCGGCCACAGCCGAATACAACATTGACTCTGTTTCCTTGGAGCGTTCGGCAGGGCAGGGTCGCGGACAACACCGTGAGAGCAAAAACAATGGCAGTAAAGTACTCTCAAGGCTGCATTGTGTATATGGAAATACGTTTTTTCCGCGTGAGTGAGCTGCCTGCATAGTATGTATCCTAGATACGCCAGATGTTCATTCACAGATAATCTTTTTCTCGCCGAGAGTTCGAAAGACAAAGTCTGTCAGATAAGATGTTTGTATCTGCATCGGAGAACACCTTATTGATGTTACAACCTGAGTGGGGTTCTCTAGTAAATCCACGTATCTATATCACCAAGATGTTGTATAGCGCTTCTGTCGGTAAGCTCAGGGTCCTCTGAAAAAGCCAACAAGTCTTCCTTGCTTTAAATGAATCTTGGCGCACTTTTCTAGCCCGAACTCCATTCCAATCTCCCGAGTGTTATTCTCGACAACCCCTAGAGCTAAGTTCAGTTGTTCTGCATTTATAGCACAGATCTTTATATCATCCGTCTAAAATATATCAAGGACCTTATGCTTTTGATATTCAGGTTACCCGTAGAAGTAATATCGGGAATCGCGAATTGCGATTGATTGATTGATGTTGTATCTAAAGACGCTTCTCTGGAAGGTAACGCTGTTAGTTGTCACCCAATTGTTTCCAGATGAGATTGCTACAAAAATAAAAACAGATTGAAACGTATTCAAAGGTATTGCACTTTGAATATGAGGTTGTCGAAAAGCAGTTTTTCAGAGAACATCTCGTGAATGCGATTCAATACTTAGCAATTGCATATTTTCTGTTTCACATTCAATCGCATTTAATAGCATTGAGAGAAATTCTGTTTTGCATTCAATCGTGTTCTGAACCATTGAAACATATTAGAACTCTTGCTGTTACACGAATTGAACGCAAAATCTCTCTTCGCATTCAGATGTATTCAAGATTTAGACGTTATTGTGCTTCCGTCCCAATCCGAGGTTGTCGCAAAGCATATCCACAGAGAATATCTCGGTAATGCCAAGCAATACTTTTCAATCTGAAGTTTTTTTACAGTGGTGGTAAATCTGGTTTCCCAAAGGTTCCTAAATGTTTCTGCGCATCTTTCTATGTGGGGATGATCCTTCACACTTTTCAAGAGACAGGTGAACAGTCTATGGTAGGTTCTCTTGAAAGCTTTCTTAAAGTCAATCCAGTCCATCGATAGGTGGGACTGGTAGAATTCTGCGCCTTTGAATAGGTCAATCAGTAGGTTCTTCCAGCATCCTGCTATGCCTTTCTTGGAGTCGCATTGTTCGTACATCTCTTGCCACACAGATCTGATTGTCCGAATAAATCCATCATTTATGATGTATATGAAGGTTTGATACAGCTTGTTCAGACAAGTTATTTACCTGAAATTTTGAGGGTCATACAAGTTTCCCTTATTCCGGAGAAGTACTGTGCGTTCTTCAACCAGCCACTCCAAAATAGGCTCATCCGACTTCAGATATGAGGTGAAAATGCGGAAGAGATGCTTGTGAGTTGAAGGAAACTTTTTCCACAAAAATATATCATTCGGTCCCACAGCGGAATAATTCATCATGCCTCTTAATTCTTTTTTCACGTATTCGGTAGTGATAGGTAGGCATTCCTCGTTAGTTGTTATGAGGCCACAGCACAGTTCCTTAAATCTATTTATGTTCTCTGTGTCTTCATTCAGTGGATGCTAGACTTCGTAGACTTTTCACCAAAATAGCTCGACCTGCTTTGGCTTGCGCAGGTGGTCAACAGTAACTGGAAAGTCTTCTCCTAGCGTTGAATAGTAGCCGTATTCTGTCAAGAATGTGCTGCTTGGTGATCTGAAAGCTTTGACTGATTGAGTGTGTGATTGCACTTCGCGATTCCCAGGGGCGAGGACGACTTTCTGACATTTCTGAGGACCCGGAACTCGTCGACAGAAGCACTATACAACATCTTGGCGCTGTAGAGACCTACCCATACCTAGGCCCACTACAGGGCCTCATTTAGGACGTAATACCTACAAAGGATGTTCTCCGATGCTGATAAAAACGTCTTATCCGACAGATTTGATCTTTCGAACTGTTGGCGAGGAACAAAGTATCTGAAACGAATATGCTTGCCGTCCCGGTACTACTTCATTCATTTGGAGTGGTTCCATGGTCAAGGGGCAGGCTGAGGTACTTTGATATAGGGTCACGAAGGGTTAAACACATGAACAAAATCTTGTAACTTAAATCGTCCGTTCCACGACTTCACATTTCACGCTGCGATGGTGGTCGCGGAATGATAAATCTTGAACCTCTTCACAAGAGGATCATTCTGGGTACAGAGCACATAGTCGCAAATAGACGACACCCTCTTCTTAAAATGGCGAGTTTCCTCACCACTTTCGTTTTTGTACAAAGCAGCGAAGAAAGCTGCTGAAACACTTGGCCTCGACTTCAATATCAGGGGTGAGGAAAATACATCAAACCGGATGAAACACCCGGATTCAAATTCGGTATGGCCATTTTCACTTTATCACACCGTCGCCACATTTCGAGCCAAGACATTCCCGATGATAGCTACGGAGCGTGTCAAGCACACCAGGAGCACTCAGGAAAGATACTATCTGTTTTTCCAGCTTACGCGAGAACGACGTACATCCAGAGGCACAATGCTGCACTAAGAGTCGTTTCATACCAACTATGTTACTCTTACGGCATTAGCCCTAACACCGCTCTGCCAAACGCTCATAGAGAAATAGAGTCGCTTGTCAAGAATCAGAAGCTCCGACCATACTCGAACTATATATCCTCGAAAAATGTTTCTGTCGCGCATTCAAGCCTAGTACTTCGTGAATTTGTGAAACGAACAGTGTTTTTTAAAGAATTTCTGGCGCCAGCCCAAAAGATTGTCACACTCGTCACAGCCAAGGAGAATGGTATGAAATGGAGGTATTAAGACCTTTTAAGGTAGTTGTGTCGTTTGCGTCTTAAATATTCTGTTAAGCTAGTCATCCCGATCATCATTCTTTCAAAAATGTTCATCTTTCACTGACGCATAGCCTTAAAATCATCTCTACTTGTCAACGAAATTTCGAGACTTTCGAGAGAAAAAATCAGAAAGCCGTCATCCTTTGGTTGCTCTGTGTCCTTAGGATACACGAGACTCTTTCTAGACCGACGTATTGAGTCTATCGCAAATTGTAGCCACCTATCTCACGATCGTTAGAAGTGGTTACAGCTAAAACTTGACCTCGATTTTGCCGGGATCGGGTGCCATCTTCTTGAATGAACACCTACTCCGTTAGTGTGATAATGAGAAAATTTTAAATAATAAACAAATTAGTTAATAACTTTTTAAATCAAAACATGAAGATTAGATATCTCTTATAATTTGTAGAAGAAAGATGTCTGTAATTAGTTATTTCTTCAATTAATTATTTTTAAAGGAACTAAGATACTTCTAGGAAACACCAATTCGTGGTTGTGTCATCCTGTCTTTTTGACTGGATTTTTCCTACATAAAGCACCTTCTGTTGATTTTTCTCCAGAAGGAAAGGCAGATATTATATGTCTTGAATTTTTGTTGCGTTTTTTTTCAAAAATTTTACATTCTTATATCAACAGTTGGAAAACATTTAATTTAAATTCAGTAAGTTTTTCAATATCACTGGAACTTCATTCCAATTCAAATTTTTGGTTCATTTTCTCTATGATTCTTATAAATGGAAAACAATTGAGAGAAAATAGGCATCATAAGGATGAGTGAATGTTTCATCAATAAGTTTTGTTGGTGTTGATAATTTGAAACAAGAACTTCTCTAATATTCTTTCGCAGATTGACAATGGAATACATGAATTATAACAGTGGCCAAAAGTTACTCGGGACAGGTTAACGGAGAACTCTGCACGGAGCAACTGCGCACGTCAATGGCCACAGGCACAACTGTGCACACGCATAACTGGGCACTGGCTCATCTGTGCACTCCGAGATTTCGACATTCTGACGTGCATATATGAGATACTCCCATCTGTGCACGTCTCAATTAATACGATCAAATTTTTAACTTACAAGTCTGCATCACAGATAATATACTCCCAACTGTGCACGTCTTAATTTGGGAGGAGTACAACTCTACACGGAGCAAATGTGTACAAACTCAACTGAGCACGTCCAGGGCCGGTGGTACAACTGTGCACGTTTTTGGCCATTGGCACGACTGTGCACGTGCACAGATGGTACCACCCTAACTGTTCACGTCTCAGTCAATATAATCAGGTTTTCAAACTGAAGGTGCGCGTGCACAGATAGGGGACTCCCAACTTTGCACGTTTAAATTAATACTATCATCTTTCAGCTGACTCGTAAGTGAAAAATATGATCTTATCAATTGAGACGTGCACAGTTGGGTGTGTTCCATATGTGCACGTGAAACGATAGTTGGGTACCACCTGTGCACGTTAAACTGTCGACATGCACCGTTGGGCTTGTGGAAAGTTGCTCAGTGCACACTTGCGCCCTTCCCGCACGTGACAAGCTGAATTCAGACATAAAAAATTGGATGTCATCATTGTTCTCAAAAACTATGGATTCAACTACAAAATTTGCTTATAACTCAAGATATTCTATGACATTTCATGGAGGAAATACCTACCTTGGTTTGAAAAGTAGCTCTTAAATTGACATTATTGATTGCCCTCTTTTATATTATCGCGACCAAGATAACCATTATATTTATTTTATTTAGTGAAATATTACTGCTTCCAACTTATGTTAAAATAGTAAATACATCAATTAGTAATTCAAAAATGCTTAATTGAAAAAATAAGCCCAATGTGATAACTTTTACTTCCTTAAAACAATCTGTAATTTAATGCAACAATTAAATTCATTTCATTATATTATAAACTTCAATTCAGGAAAAGAGGCTTCAGTTTCATATAAACTTGAAAATGAATTTCATTACCAGATGATCACATGACGTCCGAGACTACTAAAATATCCTTGCAAACATAAAAAAATGCTGAATAATAAATCCAAGAAAAGCATTTTTCGTTTCTAAGGAATTGATATTCATCCAAGTTTTGTTTCAAGAGTGGCGTAACTTTCTGTAGAGTTAGAGAGGAAGGATTTGTAATTTGAACAATTCCGAATAGAAAATGCTTATATGCTGGAACCATGTTATAATGAAAAATATACTCAACATCATAGATACGTAATATTATATTATTATATGGGTAATATTCACGAAACTGTACACCTTCGCGGCTTCGGCTATTACACATACAAAAAAGTCAAACCAGGTATTACACTTGTATAATTTTATCGTGCAATAACTTCATTCAATTTTTTACCACGAAATAAGTGCACCTTTTGATAAATATTTACACTATATTGCGTAAAAAATATCCAAAATGTCAGCTCCGTAATTGTCCCAAATTAAAATATTTTGCGCGAATCCATAAAATTTATTTCACTAAGTCAATGTTACCTTCCAGTATCTATATTATTTGAATCCAAGTATATAGTTGACTTTTAAGTGCGCTACAATGTTACAGAAATGACTATTAAAGTTTTTAAATAAAGCGATGCACTTTGTCACATCATATTTCAAATAATTTTGTTTATTATACTTTCTCACGATTTTCAAATCTCGCGGTTCATTTAAACGCCATCTACTGACATTATTTCGAAGACTGACTCTCAAACTATCTAACCAACGCTCGATGGAATTTTTCTTATTCGAAATCATTCGTCAACTGTGACGGTTTGTTTAAAAAACAGTCCGTACAAAACATCCGGTCAGCTCCAAAATGCAATAAATCGCTTAAAGTAAGTTAAGACTATCAGTGATTTTGAGTTTATTTACAGTTACAGTCTAGACACAAACAGCCGGTGTGCGGAAAAAAGTAGAAGTTAAGAAATTCAAGAGAAAAATGTAGGTTTAGTTGTAAATGTCAGCTCCATAATGGTCAGCTCCATAATGAAAATATTACTGTTTCTAATCAAATTTATTAGGGTGGCCTCCCATGGCAGCTTCAAACTTGGCGCAAAACGCATAACTGCAAATCACCAGCCATTGCAGCCAATGACTGTGTTTCTGTGGATTACTAGGTGAATATCATTGGCTGAATTATCTAGTGATTTGACGTTTTGCGTTTTGCGCCAAGCTTGACGCTGCCATGGGACGTCACCCTTATTGCTGGTAAAGTTTGCAAACATTTTTCAACAGGACAATTGAGCTACACTATATCCAAAAAAGACATGTGTACAATCAAGAAAAAGTAAAGCAGATGTTAAAAATGATCAACCTACAACTCAGGGAAAAAGTGTACAATCCAAGAGTCTCAAATCTAAAAAAAAAAAAAAAAAAATCTGCAAATATTGATGCCTCAGCAGTTCGATCAAAAAAACTTGGAATGAAACATAATTAGAAACAAGTTATTATCTTTTTTCTGCAATTACTCAGTTCAGTTTTAACTACTGAACTTATCATTTTTCAAATTAAATAAAGCCCTTTAAATAAATAAATCATTATATTGCTCATTAACTCTAATTAAGAGTATTATAATCTTTAGAAAACTGTTGTTTTTTGTGTTTGAGCGGCCAAATAAGTTACTAGAGTTATCATTACATGTTGAAATACGTGTAGTTTAATCATTAAAATCTTGTAGTTCTGTTTTATATAGTTTATTTTGAATAAATTAAATTTTTGTATTTATTAAATAGACTGAAAATTTCTTTACCTGTCGCTTCTACAAACCTATAACTTTTGTATTTAATTTTGAAGCAGCGAATATTGGAGAAACTGAGTTTAGTCATCCACATTTTATGTAAAAAAATGTACTTGAAGTTGTAATTATTCATCAACCTCTGATAATTTGATTTTCATGCTCAGTATTTATAATATTATATACTTTGCTTTTCGTGTGCTTCATTTTTTGTTTTGCACTTTATGTTATCAAAATATGCTAAAGAAATGCGTAGTATATGAAGAGAAAATCGAATTAAAAGTATTTTTTAAATCGACAAGTCTATTTATAATGGAAACACACTCATTCATACAAATGGTCAGCTCCGTAATACAGTGGTCAGCTCCGTAATGTGAAGTTTTGGAAAAAGTGTCTATAATAAATTGTTTTACAAGGTTGTACTGAAAATTATGCCTCATTCTCGTAAGTAATGTACTTTCAAAGTAAAAAAAAAATTTACTGCGCAAAAAAAATGCAATTAAAAATTTTATGATTTTAGTTACAAAAGTGTACAGTTTAGTGAATATTACCCATATACAAGTATATACATATATTTACCAACAGATTGAGTAAAAATCGCCAGGGCCACGAATGATGTAACAATAATCACCCTCATTTTGACTAAATGAAGGATTCTCAATAATGAAAATTTTCGTAAATGGTGTATCTTACGACTATACTATCAGACGTGATTATATACTAATTGTTATCTCTTTTGTCCTTCCAGACAGTTGCACATATTTGCAAGTCGAATCGTATTAACAGAGTTTACTCTCAAGAGGTATTTGTATTCCATAAATCTATTTCTCCTCATTTGAAGAAGTAAAAATGGCACACATTTGCGACGTAATATTGGAAGACATTATAATCTGTTTGCCTTATCAGTCAATTGATTTGCCTACAATAATATGTTTAGTTTTATATTTTAACAGTCTGTTCAAATTGTACACATTTATTTCATGACGTCAATATTTCAAGTCTTGATATATGAGGAGGTAGGCCCATGAGATCAAATCAAGAAATGAGGGAAATGAGTTATCAGATTGACATAAAATTTCATTTCAAACGTTATTTTTATGTTAAAAATAATTTAAAATGTTCTCCAATAGAATTAGCATGAGTAAGATATGTATGATCAAGTATGATTTATGTATGACAGAAATAATTGGATATAATAGCATAAGAGTTCGAAAGCGGTAACTTACGTCAGGAACGCCGACAATTCACTGGTAAGTTACTGGCAAGTTCTTGAGCGATTTTTTTTTGGGGAATTTATGATAATTTAAGTTTTTCACCGAAATAAATGTGAACTTGTGATCTCAAATGGTTTTCAACGCACCTGTGTTAATTTTCAGCAACTCACAAAATATTTGTCAAATTATTACATAGCTATTACACACTAAAACGTGGGGTTTTAAATTTTTGCAGCTATTTTGATCTAGAATTTCAACTCAATATGATTCGCTTTAGAAGATCAATGAAAATTACGCAGAACAACTTCAAGGCGTATCAGCATCAGTATAAAAAGCCGAATGACAGTTTACGATTTTCAAGAAACATTTCTTTCTGTCAAATTCAAGTTATGCAAATCGATAATCGATCCTTCATCGAGATTTGCTGACATTTGTAAACAAACACCCACACCCTCAGACGCAGCTAAGTAAATAATTTTTTTTGCAAAATTTGATTAACAATTTAATTTTAAACGATTATCTACAATTGATCATCATTCAGGTAAGAGGTGCAATTAATTCTATAATGTTTCCAGTAGTTGAAATTTTATGACAGATAATTGATCTCGAAATTTGAATCAAGTTGATCATGAATATAGGTATCAAAACGTTACCTCCTTTTGATCCATTTGCCGCATGAACTTGATACCTGGTAGTTTTGTGTGTAGCTACCTTCTTTAGTTTATTTATTTGAAAAACAAGTTAGCTTATAAATCTTTCTTACAATATTATGATTGGATTTACAAAAGCTTATTATAACATATAAGCCACAACAATGAGATTATACTGTATTTCTCACATAACTACACTATCGGCGGAAATGATCTATGTACAGTTGTACACGCTTGTTTTTTGAGCTGTTACTTTAATGTTTGAATTTGCCATAATATTTTTTCTTCATATTAGAATTAATGCTGATAGAATTCGGTGTTTAATAAGCTCATGCTTAAGGAGGAATTCAATTTTGTAAAGAGATATGGCAAAGAACGTTAAATTTCGATGTCTTCAACAAATTGTTATAACTCGAGGAATAATTAAATTTTTTTTTAAGTTTTCGGGTTTCTTTTGAACAGAATTCCACATAGTATTTGAATAAATTATCAAGATATTTAAAGATTTTTCGCCTAAATTCTGCTCTTAGGTCACTTAGGGAGGGGCGGCGAACGCCGCGCAACTAAAGGAAAATGCACGATTAAAATTAAAAAAATTTAAAATATTTTAATAAAATATATTTGGTTTAGGTCACTATCCTACCAATGCTCTATGCATCGAGATAATTTAATTGAAGTTCATTAATACAGTTAATTAATGTGTTTTCCAAAAAGTGCATGTGCGCACAGTTGTCCTACCTTGTTTGGTAATGTGGTGCGTTTCGATTTTATTTCATAATTATTAAACAAAAAACAAATTATGAAGAAAAATAGATAAATTTAATAAAAATGAGAAGAATATATTCCAGTTTAATATTATTAACATATTTGAGGGATTATGTCTGCCGAAATTTCAAGAAAAAAGGTTTTTTTAACAGTGCAGAAAGTCTCACAATAATTTGGGGGTTATGTCTGCTGAACCGACAAGTAAAACATTTTTTGTTAACAGTGCAGACTGACTCACCAATGAAAGAGATAACATAATAACGGATATATTTTTATAATTATCAGTGGGGAAACTCTTTAAGCAATTCTTTATATCAAACTATAATATTAAGACAAGATGCAAACCGAATGCGCCATATTAGTCGCATGTGAATAGTATTCAATAGAAATGTTCACATCAAAGTTTATCAATTTTACTCAAAATGTTAAACTTCGAAGCATTCAAAAAATTCGGAAGAGTATATTTTCAAAAAATTGTATCTCTGAAAATACAAGCGAAAGAACCAAAACTAACTTTTCGTCATGAAAATCAGGCAATTAATACAACTGTACCAATTTTTTGATAATTTAACGTCGAAAACATATGCAGCGTGTCCAAAAAGTAACGAAACCTTGAATTTGATCCTGAGCTTGACCTTGAAGGTTATTTCAAGGTCAACTTTGTTTTTTCAATTGGGAACTCCTATTATTGACAACGGCAATCGAAAGAGCGGGAAATTTTGTGTCCAATCATATACTCAGGTCGTGGGTCAAAGATGAGCTTGAGCTTCAGCTGAAGGTTTTTAGGCTTGACCCAGGTATTAGTCAGGTCCAATCTTCCAATCTGTACTGTTTCAGATCAGGTGTGAGATCAGGTGTTTACGAAAAAGTTCGAGGTCATTCTTGGAGTAACTTTCAACGAGGATTCCAGTGGTGACCTCAAAGTTGACCTTGAAATTGACCTTCACGGTTGAAAAAAAATTTGTTATCGGAAAAATTTTAAAAATCCAAAAAAAAATGAAATAATAAAAACATGTGCGTATTGATACAACAATAAGGAACAAATTCCAAATCTTTTTATCATACAAAAATTTCAATCAATCATGAGTGCAGTTGTTTACATGTAAAAATGAGTTAGAGCTTTTACGTGAAAATACCAGATTACAATTTTTATTTTTTTAAACGTTTATCTGCGTTATAAGTTCAACCTTCTTCATTCTGATTTAAATTTGAGTGAGGACTAGTCTTTAAAGTCAAAATGCAATGCCTCATTGAAAGAGAAAGAATAACACTTCTTATGATGAGAGGTTGGGGTCAAGTAGAAAGATCTCTCAGGACAGTAACGAATGTTTTCAATGAGACATCAAGGGTTGGTAGAACTCTAATTGCACTCACTACCGTTCAAAATACAGTTAGTAGGTTCAATAATCTCGGCATTGTCAGAGATCTACCTAGATCAGGCAGACCAAGGTCAGCAACAAATAAGTAGGAGTCACTAGATGTTTTGTTATCATTTACTGTAAATCCGCATAATTCCATCCGCAGAGCTGCTTAAGAGTATAATATAAGTAAATCATCTGTACACAACGTACTTAAAAGAGCGAAATTCCATCCATTTAATTAAAATAAAATTTTTATTATATAGATAATTTATCCCTGATTTATCCCTGAAATATATAGATAAATTGTGTGGTGCACAAGTTGAATGGAGACGATTTTGATCATCGCGTTGAATTTTCTGAAGGTCCAGCTCAAGGTCAAATTCAAGGTCACTAATGAGTTCCTCGTTAAGAGTTACTCCAACAATGACCTCGACTTTTTTCGCAAACACCTGAGACGAAGCAGTAAAGATTGGACCTGACCCATACCTGGGTCAAGCCTAAGAACATTTAGCTGAAGCTCAAGGTCATGATTGACCCATGCCTGAGTACATATTCGGATGTAAAATTTCCCGCTCTTTCGAAGGCCGTTGTCAAAAATAAAGATTCCCGATTAAAGAAACAAAGAGTTGGACGATGGCTTTGGACCCATTCCGTCGGCCTGCGGGTTCGATTCCCGCCTCGCACTCTGGAAGAGCCTCGGTGGCCCATGCCGTGAACACTAGCCCAGCAAGGGAGCTGTTCACCTCCGGAGAGTCGTGGGACCAGTACCTCTAGAGAAAAAGGTTCTCTAAGTATTTAAAGCTGTTGCCCTTGGTGGTTCGGAACCCACCTTAAACTGTAGGTCCCCCTCCCACCACCAAGTAAGTGCGTGGGAATGTGTGTAAAGAAATAGGGAAGAGATACAAGAGAAATGTAAACCCTTGGGGGAATATTGGGAGGAAAAGAAGATTAATGAAACAATGTTGAACTTGAAATAACCTTGAAAGTCAAGCTCAGGGTCAAATTCAAATTCGTCAATGGATTCCTCGTTAAAAGCTTCTTCAAGAGTGATCTCGACCTTTTTGGAAAATACTTCGCCTGGAAAATTATTTAGGTGTTTCGTCACTTTTCGGACAACCGTATAATCAGTAAATAAAATTCTATTCTGAAAAATATGGAGTTCTTCTTGATTCACAATGTGTCCCCTAAGGGTTTACATGACTTCCCTTCTTTACAACACTTTCTCCTGCATGTTTTATAAAATCTTATCCTTACTATTTACAGTCATTTACACCTATTTACAGAAAATCTTATATCTATATCCTTATGTTTATTTTTTGAGGATAGCGCCACTTTAGACGTATTAGCGAACAAGTGAACGAGTGATCGAAAGCGAAAGTGCAAGCGAGAGAGAGAGAGAGAGAGGGAGAGGGGGGGGCGAGGGGAGAGAGAGAGAACGCAAACGCATCTTTATTTACTTATGCCATTACATAACCATTACTTACAAGTCTTTTCGCTTCTAATTTAACCGACTTCTGTTTCCTTTTATTGTTACTTCTCTTGTACCTCCATTTGGCCATTTTTTTGCATCCATTCTTTTATTATTTTTCATTCGCTCGCCTAGCACCCTCTAACTTCTTCATCCACTCTTCCCCCAAACCATCCTTCCCTGGAGTCTTTATCACATTCTCTTGCCACCTTTCATTATCTCCCATTCCTCTCCTATACGCTTCCCATACATCCTTCCATGTTTCCTCATCCCAGTCATAGATTCTGCGCCTCCTGTTCTCTATCCTTTCCCAATAAGTTCCTGCTCTCACCTTGTTTCCCAATCTAAATCTTGCTATTCTGGTCCATCTTTTTTCTCCCGATCCCTGTTCTAAATACTTTGGTACTCCTTCCTTTTTTATCATCTTAAACCATTGCTTATATTTTTATTCCTCAATCCTCCTCCATTCTTCTATTGATTGTCTTTTCCTCTCCCTTTTTGCCACTTCTTCATAGTTGATTCCACTGTTGTCTTCTCTGTCTCTCAGTTTGAAGAACTCTCTCCTTTCTTCTTCCCATCTTGTTCATTCCATCGCCCTCCCTCTCCTTTCCTCTACCTCCATCGAACTCCTTCTCGCTAACTCCCCTCCCTTTCCCTCCCACAGCTTCGTCTCAAAATTCCATGCCTTCTTTCCCACTTTAGTATTTGATTTATCCCTTTGCGCTTCTTCTCTCACAATATATCACGGCGTCCTCCAGTCTACCCCTAGCGTCCACCTTATATACTTTCCTTGCAAACTGATATACGTCACTAGCGTGACAGATAACATCGATGGGTTTGGTCTTGAGTTTTCCCTTTTACAAGTACATCAGCTTGAGCCCTTTCCTTCAGAAAGGACCCAAGTGTTGAACGTGAGAATAACAAAGACTTTTCATGCCAACCCATCTTTAAAGACGACCTTCGATTAGCTCATTTGCTTTCAAAACGCATTTTCAAACGACGGATTAGGTGTTACTTTATTACTTTTCCGAGACTCAATTTACTTTTATTGCCCTCATTCAGAAATCTCGGGCCCATCTGCCAGCTAGACGGCATCCTCAACACGTTCCGTCGGATTCCGGAAAAACGCAGATTTCGACTACGTGACAGATCTCCCGTTTTCCGCATGGCCCAAATCGCTGCCTACTTTTCTCCCATCAAGATTCCTCTCCTCTCTAGCTTCGCTTCTCACTCCTACTTGCGCGCGCATTCATCTATCTCCTTCTTACTCTCTTCATCACTCTCTCGCTCTGTGTCTCTCTCCAAATCAGATTTTTTATATACTACGTATTTTTCCTAATAAGCCGGCAAACTTATTGCGAGAAAGAAAGATTATGAATTTTCTGACAATTGCTTTAGAAAATCCAAAACCTTTTATTCCAAAGAATTCGTCGTTCGGAATCCCTTCGTCATAATAATTTTTGAACAAATTACATTTTCTTTTCTCAACCGAGCTGGGTCGAACGTTTATTGATATATATCCATTAGATATTTTTTCATTGTTATTATATTGGTATTATAATATTATTAAAATAATATGTAGTCAATGATATATTATATTTAATTGATAATAATCATAATATTAATATGTTACAATTATAATAGTATGGTATGATATAGCAATACTGTAATAATATTATTAATAATTAATTAATAATATCAATAGTTTAGTGATTATTATTATTATTAGCTATTAGTGTTTCTAGTTTCTAGTTTTCTAGTGGATTGTGATATTATATTGTAGAAGTAAATATTGGAATACTCGTTTTAAGCATTTACCTATAAAATGTTATAATGTTGAATTGTTAATTCCGTAATGTAATCATTTATATGTGTAATGGTCGTTTCGTCGAATTTTAATTCTAATGATTTTTGTGGGTGATTTTCATTTTTATTTTTCATCGCGTAAATTAGCCGCAAATTTTTATTAATGTTAGTGTTTAATTTTAAATAATATTGAAGTTTGGAGAAACGCGCGCTATCTCGAGCGCGAGAGGCCTAGCAGGTGGGAAGTGGGTGGCGATCCCACTCCAACGTTCTTCCTCTCTTCTAATAGTCCGAGCTCACGGGATTGGTCAAAGGTACCCCCGCCTCCCGGGGCCTCATCCTCGCCTCCGGCTCGAGGCAGCACGCGCAAACTCGTCGATTCATTCTGTGTCTACCCACAGCATAGTGTTGTACTGTAAAGGGTTCCCTCCACTGCGCATTTCGCTAAGTGTTATGCATTTATCTGCCAGTGTATTCCAATTTGTGTTCTGAGTGAATATACAATATATAAACAGACAGTGTTCTTCTTTATTTTCTCCAACATTACATCATCGTTAAGCCTTTCCCAACTTTCCTGCCTTCAAAATCTTGCTCATTCACGTTTTATGTGTCTTCATTCCATTATTTTATTGAGTTGTGAAATATTGATTGTCGCCTTCCTGATTTAATTTGACCCCCCCCCCCCCCTCCTGAAAGCTTTCCTAATTTTCCTGCCTCTAACATTCCACTCGCTTACTTTTGTGTCTGTATTTTTTTATTTTTTATATTGTGAGACATTGATTGTATTTTCTTCCTTATTCGATTTGCCTTTTCCCACCCCACGCTTGAACGCCACGGTTCGGTACCAAATCTCGCCATTTGAACATACACGCGATCCTTTCTTCCCCGCTCCACTAAATATTTTGTATCATTGCTCATTGTGGGTTCCTTGTGCTTTCGCGTTGTTTCTTACATACTTGTGATTCATTTATTCGTGATGTATTTATGATTTACCATTGGAACTAGCGCCAGAGCTAAAAAAGCACCAAATCCTTTTCCCTTGACTTCCCGACCTTTGCTTCCATTCCCTTCCCCTTGAATATCTTGTAATTGTTCCTTGTCGGTTTCTTGTGTTTTCGTTCTATTTATGACGTATTTATTCTTTCCTGATTTCTGATGAGTTTTGATCGGCTTTGTTTCACATATAATGTATCCCCTCCCAAACGGTTCTTCACACTAATTCACCCCTGAACGCCGCGGTCCGGCCACACACCCGTTGTTAGTTCCAGCGTAGAGAGTGTAGACCCACGCTCATTCCGTCTGCACTCGCTGACTCTCTTTATTCTTCGCACACCAACTAATATTTCCACAATGGCGTTCTGCAGGTCATGGGACTGCGCGTAATGAAGCCACTTGCCGCACCTGCGGGGCTCCTCTTGGATCGGACGCCTACCAGGGAGTCGGAATATTTTGACATTCCGTTGGACTTCTTGCCGCTGGCTTCACCTCGACGGGAAACTCGATCTCCTTCACCAAGCAACCAGCTGCTTTTTCGAGCCAAGCGCTCACCCTCTCCAGCCAAGTCACTCATCCCTCGGGGCCTTATCACCCGGGCTCGGGGCCAATCCCCTTTTCTTCGGGTCATTCGACCACGTCGCTCTCCAGGGACACGGGAAACCTTCCCCGAAGTCTCGTCATACACCGCCTTCGCCATCTTCACGGTCGCCTCGCGACCTACTTCGATGGCATCGTCAACGTTCAATACGGACCTCTGTATTTCGTCACCGGCTTGCCCAGTACCATCTTATCGACCTCTTTCCCGAAAGCCGCATCCACGAACACTCTATCATCGCTCCAGAACGGGGATCAGACCGACCTGTCCGTGTTCTCCTCCGTTCGCGCGAAGAGCGCAAGTTCATGATCGCACTCTATATTGACTCTCTTCCAGTCGACCTCACGAATCGCGAATCTCCAGGCTGTCGCCGCACACACCGACCTGTCTGAATAACGCTTCCTCCTCCTTATCTATTGGGCACATTCTCTACACTGCATCCCACTGCAATCCTCACCACACACAGCCTTTCAACTGTTATTGTTAAACTTTTTGCATTGAAACAAAACTTTTAATCTCTTTCCTTCCTTTACATCCCCATATCTCTGCTCCATTACCTAATACCAGCCATACCAACGTATCAAATAAACCCATTCTCCCTTTCAACATTTTTTTAAACCTTTTTTTTCCTATTCCCCATATCTTTTTGATTACTCCTGCTGCTCTTTTATCCTTTTTCTCACATGAGCTCTATAAACTCCATTTGCTTGCAGAGTGTATCCCAGATGCTCAAACTTTTTTACTTCTAGTTCTATTCCCTTCCATCTCCCCGTCCATTCTTTCCTTCTTCCCCCTCCTTTTCTAATTCTTATCATCTTTGTCTTTTCTACATTTCGATTCAACTTTTTTCCATCTAAGTATTCCTCTAATTCTGCAATTAAGCTTCCCATCCCTTCTTTATCTTCTGCCATCAACTCTATATCGTCTGCGTATGCCAGTGTATATGTTACGAGCAATACGCAACGGCCGGGCATTTTGCGTATTACCTGGTCAATACGCGAAGTGCCCAATGCCATTGATCAAAACCCAAAGTGAGAGGAGTTTTCAGGCTTTGCCCAAGCTCCGTTGGTCAGTACGCGAAATGCCCAACACTCATTGGTCAGAACTGCACCTGAGACATTATTTAGCATGAAAACGGAAATATGCGTATAATTAACGTAAATAGTCAGCTTTGGTGTACGAAGTTGCCTGCAGGTCAGTTGTAAAATAGACACCGAACGGGAACGAATACACTATTTCTAATAGTTGGAAATTTCCTGTCGGTATTTATGCGAGTAATTTACAAAGTTGGAATTGCGTTTGTGTATAAAAAAACGATAATGTACAATAAAATTGAAAGCACGTTGTGCAGAAATAAAAAATTGATTCTAAAATAAATGATCAGAATTGTCAAAATAGAATTACAGAAAAAATTCAAACTCTAGGCAAGTATAACGAAATTTTAAAACAAGTTGAAGAAGCTAATATAAAATAAAGGCATAACATCAGCGGATTACAGGCAACTACAGAGATTTGAAATTATATGCGTGGAGAAGTTAAAAAACTTATTCTTCCAATCAGTGAAAAGTGTACAGTAGTTAAGTGTTATCTAGTTGACAGTGAACTGTGAACAGAAAGTGCCTTGTCTGTTAAATATGCCAACATAACGAGAGAAACAATTTATCTTTATTTGGGACTGTGTATCATATACAAAAAGAGGCGTGAACTTCCGCAAAAAGGTCTTGTCGTGAAACCTTTATTATTTAAAGAAATCAATAAACGTGCTCCAGTGGACGTAATAGAGATGCAAACCTATGAAGACGCAGACTGATAACGGAAGAGAATTAACTAATCAGGTTATTATTTATTTATTATTATACCATTAAGCCATTTCCCTTTCGGGGTAGGCGTGACTTGCTCGGTTGGAAAGTAGTGGGATAGGTATATAGGTGTGAGGTAGGTCGTTATATGGTATAGGGTAGATAGGTATATAGGTATATGTGTTATGGTATAGATATTTTAGATTGATCTGGAGTTTTCGTGTTATTTATTCAAATAACACGTTCACTCCGCAACACTGCTCCGACCCAGGTTGTTGATCAATCTCTCTAGCGATCACCCCAAGTGAGGAGCCTCACAGAATTGTTATGTATGGTTCCCCACTTGGGCCCATTACTATCCAAGGTCTTTGTTTCCGGCATCATTCACTCTATTGTCACTCTGCTTATAAACTATTTGTCGCCACATATTTCTGTCCTGGCATACTACTCTAGCTTCATTTACGTCCATGCATTTCTTCATGCAAGCTCTTCTGTTCCTATGACTTCTTATGTCTCTTCGGATCAATGTCTCATTTACAGATTCTAACCATTCTTTCGGCGGTCTACCTCTGGGCATTCTGCCATTTACATTACCTTTATATACTTGCTTCTTCAGTCATTCATTTTTCATTCTTTCAAGATGTCCGAACCATCTTAACTGATTTCTTTCCCATATGTCAACTAGCGTGTCTCCTGTACCACATTCTTTGAGGATTATCTCGTTTCGGACTTTGTCCATCAGTGTTTTTCCGCATATTATGCGCAGAGGTTTCATGCCGATCGCGTTGATTTT